>QXEO01000755.1:0-43646 GCA_007115705.1 Dactylis glomerata
GGTGCTGATCTATACCAGCAACATTGAGTAATTAAAAACAGGTTAGGCCGGCCGGCACTGAGAGGCACTCAGCAAGAAGACAAGAGTAGGTTGTTGTCTCTCTTTTGTAATCACGACTTGCCAGGCCTGAGGTCCTTGAGTATACTCAACAGCTAGGCTAACCACCAAGAAGGCGCTAATGCGCGATTTGTTTGACCAAACAGAGAAACGCAAGCTGCAGCTCTTGAGGCCAAAACCGGTAACAGATCAGGAATTTGAAGGGGGGGATCCAATGTACGACCAAGCTACGAATACTGACATACGTATTAAGCTCCACTAAGTTTGCTAAAAAAACTGAATTACTGCAGATCCAAAGCAAGCTAGCTTACCAACAAATCGATGGCAGCAGCCGCTCTGGGTCTGGCCGCCGCGCCTCATCTCTACCCCATCGGGAGCACTAGCACCAAGCCACGCACGCCTTCCGGCAGCCGCCGTGGACGAGGCCCACGAGTGGCCAGCAGTAGCCCCCACCACCTCCGTCCGCCGCTGCCACGCCACATCTTCTCCCGGTCACAGCTCGATCGATTGGGGGATTTCTGAATTCGCGGGAGGGGGAAAAGAAACTACTCGGAATGTTGAAGCAGAATTGGTTTTTCTTCGATTTGTTTCCTCGTTTTTCTCTAGACTGAGCATTTTCACCGATAATCACATAGCCTCTCAATATTGGGGCGTGTGGCAAAGTACTGCTTCTACTTTTTTTAATAATTAATATAATATATTTATAGTAATAAATAGTACGTGTTAGAGATATACAAGCTGACTTTAATTATTATAAAATAAAGTCTCAAAGAAACTAGCAAATCTTCAACGTCTTTAAAATCTTTCTTCTTCCATGACACAATCTTATACTCTTCTAGAGGCAACCGAAAATAGGTACAAAACCGTAGACCTGAAAATATCAACAAAGGTTCTCTCATAAATTTAATTTAAGCCGCAATACCAAAGCTATGCGCGCGCACAACCATTGAAGTAGTCAATTACCATCGGCAAGAGTACCAACACCAGTATGCCAGAGAAAAGCAACCGAACAGCTTGGTCGATGTCGCTGGAGAGCCGTGAGTACGAATCACCAGTATCGAGGACGTAGCAGTCGAGACAAAACTGTGAGGACAAACATCCCCACGGCAACCATGAGAAAAGATCCAAGATCGCTCCGGCAAAGCAAGATCTGAAGGACCATACCTAGATAACTTTAATCTTCCAACACTATCATTGACGTCGGGAGAAAGATCTTATCGTCGAAAGATGTGCCAAAAATTGATTATTATAGACGATATCATCTCCATTGATGTGAGGACCAAAGAAGATGACTACCCAAAAATTTAACCTAATCTATTGCAAAACACTATTATAAAAATCTCCCACAGATGAGATTCTCCACCCCTCCTGACGCCGGCGAGGCCGGCCAGAGAAGAAGGAACCAATCTACGGTGGAGTCGATGGCTGTCTCAGAGGCAGTGGCTTGGAGCTGACCTAATTCTTTTATTTCAGACCAGAGCGAACTTCGAACTAATCTTTTTTTGACCGCTTTCAGTTCCGATAGTACTGCTTCTACCTCAATAGCCAAAGAGCTGTTCACATGTTAATAAAACCTATTGTAAAATATATGAAAAAAGAAAGTTTCTAGATGTTGAAAAATGACGTGCACAGTTGAAGTTCTAGATTTTGCACCACAATTTTTCAGGAAAGGAGCACTATCTGTGGCAGATGTAAAGAAATAACCAGTAAATACTAAAGTCATGTTGGCATCGATTTTTTTTTTCGCAGGACACAAAAAATGTACATTCCCCAAAACATATGTGCGAACATAGAAAATCCGGATCTACATGTGATTTTTTTTAGAATTTTGACATTTTAAAAAATGTCTTAGAAAATGGGTTTATATGCATCCGGGAGCCAAATTAGACTTGTGTCTGACACTATTCAATCCCACTCCTCCCACCTGGACGAGACGTAAGGACCGTATCTATCATCCGATCTTAATACTGGCACCATATCTTGCAGGTTTGTGTGTTCTAAACAGAGCTGCGGCTACCCAACAGCCTCGAAACACATATCTGCATCATAGATCTGTACATGTGGCACTGAGAAATTTCGAAAGGATTCTCAACGTCAAAAGGAAATTCTGCGCCATAACTGACAACTAGCATGAGGTGGTTTACTCTTCAATACAACACTATTATGCTAGTAAAATTAACAACAGGCTTAGCATGATATAACCTGTTGACATGTATGGACTACAACCGCATACATTTCCATCTTCCATTCAGATCGACAGACAACTAGTGCACCCATGCATACGTATACATACATCTTAAAAGTACAGGCTACAACAAGAAACGGAAATTTCCACCCTGGCAACAGAAGAGAAACGATAGCTCGACAACGACATCTAGAACTTGAAGTCCTTCTTTTTCGAAGATTTCCCGTCCTCTCGTGCTTCCTCTTCCTCTTGCTCGCGTTCTGCAAAACGGACAGAAAAAAATGGTAAATCACATAGATCAGATTGGTATTTGCCTCTAGTTGGAACTGCTAGCAGTAAGAAACGTAAAACGTACCTCCGCCACCATGTCGCTGGAAATCTTCCTTCTGGTTCCGTAGTTTCTCCTCCTCTCGTGCTTCTTCGTATCTGTTTCATGGTTTTAAGGAAAGGAGTGAAATGTCTCAAATTACAGATATTGACAGGCACAGCTACACAAACGCCAGGTAACCAAAAGTAAAATCTTACTTGGCAGCCAAAACATCATCCATAACTTCGAGTTCCTCAGGATGTATGGTGACATCCACTTTATCGGACTTTTGATTCTTAAGAAGATCAACCTGCAAAACAGAACAACAGAGAAAAGCTAAATAAATCGCTAAAACATAAAGGTGAGTATACGTAGACATGGTGCAGGGACTAGAAGCTCACCCTTTTAACCCCAGCTTTATCCTGTGCCCCGACCACATATCTGCAAAAGCAAGATACAAAATAAAATCTCCATATGGTTGAATTCAAACAAGAAAACATCAGAAAATATTGTGCAGATGACTAGGTTTTATTAGTGTTACATACGTGTGGCTTGATCCATAGAGTACCCCAGGTGCAATTCTTTCTTCTTTCTGGTCAAGAACCTTCAAATGAAAAGAAAATTGGTTATGAACTGCAACAAAAACTAAAGCTTTGTAACGAGATTTCGCCTCAAATTCCACAAAACTGAAGGAAAGTCCTCACCTGGTATAGCTGCTTTTCGGTTTGCCTTTCAGGCTCTTTCCTCTGTTGCTTTCGAAGATCGATAGCATCAGGTGTTTCAATGCCAGTTGGAGTGCTATTAACAAAAGAAGAAGAAGCATCATAAGTTAGCACGTTAGAGCAGAGAACATTAAGCAAGCCATCAAAGAAGTACTGTAAGCACCTTGACATGGTTTCGACTGACTGGATGCCTTCCTCCATGTCTTCATCTTCCATTGGTTCATCCTCCTCTTCCTCTTCCTCTTCTTCCTCCTCTTCCTCTTCCTCCTCTCCAAGTCTCCCCAGTGCTTGCTGCGGTCAACAGGCTCCTCCTGGAATGCAATGCAGCACAGCAGTCAGCTATTCAATTCAGAGCACACAAACACAAGAAATCTAAGGGGAAAATAGCTGATTATACATACATCATAATTAGGTTCATCCTGCTGTAGGATACCAAAAACATCTCCATACAGGGGGCGTCCATGCTGTTGGTCAAACCAAATAAATAGATCAGAAAAGAAATATATAGTTGACTACAGAAGCATTTAACTATAGCCGAGCCCACAAAACGCATTTTTAAGTAGCAAACCTCGTCCACAGGAGGCTTTCCCCATTCCCCAGGTCGGTAACCAAAAGTAGCACCAAGAGGAATTGGAGCATTCAGACCAGGAATCTTCAGCGAAGGATAAGAGGGCGGAGGACCATATCTCTGCCAAAATTATCTCATGTGAGTTGACAGTTGGCCCGTAACAAAAAGAACAGACAACCAGAAGAACAGCTGCATGGAGATTTTCTTTAAAAGGAAAAATACCTGCATGTTTATAAGCCATGGAGGTGGCGCACCATCAGGCATACCAAGAGCTTCTTTAAGTTCTCGGGACAGCATACCTGGCTTCATTTCCCTAAGTTTGACCTGTTGAGTGCAGGCATGAATAGCATTGTGCTCAGTGAGGCAGGTTTGAAAACACAGACATCTCTGTTTCAGACATATCAAGAAGAGAACAAAGAAAAGGTACCTCAAACTCTTTTCCTTCGTAGTACAGGTCACCGTGACTAGACAATTTTGGTTTAGTTTGATATTTAAAGAAGGCATCGTGCAAAACCTGCACACAACAAATTGTGGTGAGACATAACTTTCCTGTGTGAACTGTGAAGTAAATACATGTCTGGAATTTGAACAAACGAAACAAACAGCCCCTTCAGTTAAGACACTTCCAGATGAACATTATAACTATTGATGCCCAAAACGTAGGGACAAGACGAAAGGCCACAGTAAGTGACAGGTGCACAGACATTAGGTTTACATGACAAAGGTTTATAAACGCATGACAAACCTATGCATGCAGAGAGAAGTACAGAATACAGAAAAAGCGCAGGAAAATATGCTATTCACTGTCTCAGAGACATCCAACAAATTAAGCAATCAATATGTCTTGCCCATTTTGTATGTCTTAATTGGTCACAGCCGGAATGTACTGACCTGATAATCTATATCCATCTTGCCCATTTTTGGTTGCATACGTTCCCGCTGCTTTTGCTTCAACTTTTTGCTATCCTCTTTCTCGATATATGCCTGAAATACATTTAATGGTTAATGGCTTAATGCCACTTACTATCATTGAAACATGAATTAAAAATGCAAATAACAAACAGCTCCTATATTACCAAATTGACAACTGAGCTTGCAATGTAACTACCATTGGTACAAACAACCAAGATGTACAGCTACCTGTCTTATTTTTTCTATTCCAGTTGCAGCAATGAAGTCAGGAAGTTGGAACGGTTGTTTCTCAATACCTCTTTTGCCCTGAAAGAAACAACATAGTGATGTGAAACCTGATTAACAAGATGTAGATAGATATGTACTGTGGAAAAAAAAGCATAATTTTAAGGTCTTATATATATGATATAAAGAGGAATTTGGATTCTGCAATGGTTGGATGGACAAATGATATACTCTGTATCTGCAAGCTACAAAGGAGGGCAACAGATAAATATTCTAGCTCGACCATTTCCAAAAATGCCTTGCGTTAATTAACTAGATGAAACACCTCAGATTTATACTACAGTAATCACTCAAGTACTGTGCCACCAAGCCGTTGCTCCCAGGAAGTTGCAGCATCCCTGCAAGAATTATATATCTGTATAAGAGGGAGGGGAAAACCTTATCGACTTTACGTTCCCTCAACCCTTCTAATAATACCCACCCAATTGTAACGCCTTGTCACTTTACACTGAGCTAAAGTAGCACAAAATAAAGGGAGGGGAAAAGCATGCAGTGTTTACTGGATATCAATCAAGGGAGTTGCTTCAACACTTTTTACAGTTTGTATTTCGAAGAAAAATGATTGTCTGATTTGCATCTGCCTACCACTCCCCTACTTACAACACTGTCTTATGATAGGTGCGGTTTATTTAACAGACAGGCATGCAAGTACTCCTTAGATCATTACACAAATCATAGAATTTTACTGATGGTATATGCATTACAAACCTGCAAGAATTTCCTCTTCTGAGACCAGTGCCTTGGGACAGGTACAGTGTTCCTGTAAGACTTCAGATGGACAAGTAACTTCGGATCTGACGCAGTTGCATCCCAGACCTAGCAGAAAAAGTACGGTTTGAATCAATTGGAGCTACTTCATAAGTAGATACACAAAAGGTGGCATAATGTTATTGAAACAAAGAATCTGGAGATAGATTTTCTTCTTTGCTTTCTTTATATGATCATAATTATTGCTTATGTTCACACCACCAATACAAGCTGACCAGGTACATGTGTGTGCATGCCGTAATTAGCCTTAGATAACTTTAATATATCCTAATTATTATAGCTGTAAGAGGTGCAAGTTGCTAACACATATTCCCAGCAACTCACCCTAAGATAGCTTCGAATATGCTGAACCTAAGTATAAATTATTTACCCAGATAAAACAACAATGCGTGACCAACAGTAACTATATGACCAGACAAGAATTGTCCATGATTAAAATCTAGAATATCTTCAATGACAAAATTTTAGTTTTATGAACTAACGATTACGGGTACTGGTTAAGTTATTGTCACATTTGTGGATTGACTTTAGATCCAGACATATACTAGCATTGGCAGCTCTTAATTTACAGCAAAAAGGAGGACAGTGGCTTACTTCAACGACGTCAGGCCTGTTGCATATCTGTTTCAGCTGCGCAATCTTCATCCTTTGCTCCAACTACAAAACACAACAACACACAAAAAATTCACGCTCAGCAACTAACAAGACATAAGGAACCCTTGTAACAGGTCATCCTCTAACAGAGCAACAGACAGACAGAAGACAGAAGACGAACCTTCTTCTTCTTATTGGAGATGCCGCCTTCCTTCTTCTTCTGCTGGGCATCCTGCTCATCGTCGTCCGAATCGGACCCCGACCCCTTCTTCGCCGCGTCGGCGCCAGCCTCGTCCTTCTTCTCCCCATCCTACAAGCAAACTTACAAACCAGTGAGCATCGATTCCACTGCAAAGCAGCTAGGTTACAGATTTCGTAGGGTTTTGCTCCTAAGATGACACCGAACAGAGGGGCGCTCTGAATCTCGCTTACCTCGGCGGCGGCGGGGGTGTCCTTGAAGGTGAACTTCTCGAAGATGCTCTTGAAGTCGGCGAGGAGGCCGTCGGCGAGGTCCGGCTCCTCCGCCACGTACTCGACCTCGATCTCCACCTGCGCGCACGGCACAACCCAGCGTCAGACCCCAATAGTCACCTCAGGCGAGAAAGGCCGCCGCTAATCAACCCCGTCCAAACCCTAGGGATACCAGGAGACGTACCGGGGGTTTGGAATCGGGCTTGTCCTCCTCGGCCGCGTCGGCGACATCTCCGGCGGCGTCGGCGGCGGCGTCGGACGGGGCCTTGTTCTTCTTCTGCTTCCGACGCCGGCGACGGCGGTCGCTCTCCCGGGATTTCTTCCGGTCGGCGGCGGCGGCGGGGGTCCCGTTGGGGAGGTCGGAGCTAGGTTCGGCGGCCATGGTGGTCGGCGCTGGGGAAAGGGCCGGACTGGGTATGGTTTGGGTTCGGTTAAGTTAACGAGAGTGCACCGCCTTCGCTAGGCCTGCTGTGATAATTGGGCCTAACAAGCCCATTTCATCTTTAACAATGAAGGAACTACTTGTAGGAGGCCCAGTCGCCAATATAAACGCTTTTGCGTGTATGACAGGTGGGGCCACTTTTGCCCAAGGTTTCAGTTACAACAATGAGATTACTTGAGAGAAACTTCCTGAAGAAGCTGTGGAACAAACATCTCGAGTAAATAAAGTATACAGCAGAATGCACATGAGCGATCACATCGTTGCCCGCCGCAAATACACAGGGAAACAAGTTACATCCAGCCAGTGTAAAATTTTCTCTTGCATATATTGTCAAAAAGACATGTAGACACAGCTTGCTGTTACAACTTTGCATTGGCTTGCTTGTATGCACAAAGGCCTAACTATCTCTCTACCCTAATCTCTATCTTCTTCTATTCTTATTCTGTATCCGGCAGGTAGGGGAAAATGAATCATTTCCATATAAACGAATGTCAAAATGGGTGGGGGGTTTAGCAGTGTCGAGTATCTTCATGTTACAGACAGCAGCTGGTTTCAGCTTCAGCCGACGTGGAAGCCAGCAGATTGGTAGTTGTTTGACAGCTTCGGTAGCTTGAGAACCGCGAGCACTCCGGCTGCTAGGGAGAAGACTGAAGCAAGGGCGAATGCGGGGACGTTCCCTCCTCCGAATAGGGCGTCCCATGGGCCTGCCCCAAGTGACACTACTATCTGCAAAGTAGAAGAATGTGGTCACAAAGATCAGGGCATGTTCGGTGATGACAATATGGAAAAGGATCATCCAAGACGAAAAAAAATTAACCTGAGGAGCGACGATGGCAAGATTTAGAACTCCAGTTGCCAAACCTGGACATGGGTACAAACGATTTCAGTCCACGTGAACCGCTCAAGCATACTGTAAAAGTAAGCATCGGTGATACAAACCTTGTCCACCTCCTGTTCCGGCAGTCAGCTCAGCAGTCACGGAAAATGGAACACTGTAAGTGATCTGTAGCACATGAGAGCAGAATGTAAGACACCTTCCAACACAATAATAAGGAAGAAAATGTTCAGAGTCTGGTACTAACCGAGAGTGGCAATCCGAGAAGAGAGAAAAGAATCAATGCTGAATTCTTGACTGTTTTATTTGCTCCGATGATGTGATGAAGTTTGCTTGAGTACAGGTCAAAAGAGATCCAACTTAGTATCGTCGTAGCCATCATGCAGACAAACACTATGAAGTTGCTGATTGCCCAAACCAATCTTGCACCCATCATCCGGCATAGTGGATCAACAAGGAAAGAGCCAATCCCAAGGACAACCTACATGGATGAACCAAATGTCACAGCCACCAACTAAATTCCTTGTGGTTACATCCAATAGTTATGTTTTAAAACCACCATGAAGTAACTTAGTTTCTGGACCATTTCTAGTATGACCCTGTTTGTTGAAACATTCATACCAGGAATGCTACGAATGCAAATGCATCTAACAACAGTCATGTAAAAACTATGGTAAACAAATTGCTCATAGGTTCTTACTGAATTCAATAGCAAACCAAATGCACCTTCTCGGACACCATCATCATAAGCTTTTCTTTCACTCAAGTTTCCATTTGGGTCCCCGTGATAAACTTCACGCCCCATCCAGTCAGTGTCAAAAAGAAAAAAGGGAAACCATGACAACTGCAAAACAAAAACGTGATGAACAACCATCAGTTCCCAACAAAGGAGATGAACAGCAAGCAGCTGGTGCGAATATATCTATGTAACCAATTTTATAGCATACCCATGTGAGGGCCATGACCAGAAGCACAGAATACATTCCAGGAGGTAGATGCCTCATGCTAGTCAAAATGTTAACCAAAACCGCTCCTGGTCCATCATTGAAAGCCTCAACATTGTCCTTGTTCGAGTTGGAGCCTGCATCTGTAAAATCTTCAGCACTGGAGTTAGCTGAGACATCGTTTGCATCGGCATGACCATTAGGAACTCTTCCGTTCGTTTGTTCACTTGATGCACCATCATTTTCTCTAGAGCCATTAAGTAAAGGAGCAGAGTCAGATAACCGTTGTGCATCCTTCGGTTCTAGCGGGGTCTCTTCGGCAAAGTAAAGGGTAACAGACATACAGAACACAAGGAAAACCTGCACAACAGATAATTGGTCAGCTTACTCGACTTCTGCAGATTGCAGCCAGCAGTTCATTTCTGCAATCATATTAAACATAGCTTCTCCTAGGTAAGTTGCAGAATCTCTGAGAACTTACAACTGCAATCAAGAAAGCTGCTTTCAAATTACCACAAGCTTCGCAACAGGCTCTAGTCATTAGAAAAGGAAACCACCTGCATTGATAACAAAAGTAGGAATATCAGCCTTTTTAGCAGGCAAATCATCGCAAGAGGAGAAACTAGAAGAAATGAATAAGATGTAGCAAGAATCACTAAACTAGAGGACTAAATGCACACACAAAAGGATATTGCATCATGGAGGAAAATACATGAGCTGCCATTATTTCACAACTTTGGACAGGTCCCATTAGGAAAGTAGGGCTTTCTTTGTCAGCAGTATAAAGGTGGAAAATCAAAGTGTAGGATTTGCCCTATGCTACTGCAAGACCATAGCTCAAATAAAGCACGTCATCAGGCAGGAACAGCAAATATACTATTTACAGATACATATTGACTAGCATAAGTTGGTAGGAATCATTCTAGATAGTAGCAAGGTTTCAGATATTATTAACTGAGCAACTAACCATTTATGTCAACTAGCATAAGTTTGATTTGTTCCAGATAATGGCATGAGCCAACTAATGAATATAATTTCAGGGTAATATAATCACAAAGTAACAAACAACACAACATACTTGTGCCAGTTCCCACTTGCACCAGCTGAAAAGCCGATAACATTTCCAACAGCCATCCATGAGCAGAATATTGCATTTGCCGAATTAGATTGACCAGGACCTGCATAATAAGGGTTAATTCCATTACTGATACTCTAGGGTGGATTCAGCGTTTGATTCTAACTGAATGTATTAATCACCTGAAAGATCGGCTAAAAGGGCTCGAGCAGGTCCCTAGATGTACCAAGAATAAGAAAATGTCAGGACAACAGAAGTTCGCTTTTACAAAAATTTGGTGCAGACACATAAGATCATATGTAAAAAAATTGAATAAGCTTACTTGCACTGTATTATTAGCAAGGTCCAACATCCAGAATCCAAGAATGAAAATAATGGCGGCTCGATATCTTAGACCTTTGTACGTACTGTATACACAATATTTGACATATATTAGTGACAACATACTTGATGCGAAATTGTCAACAGAAGAAAAAAGAGCAGAACAAATGATTTACCTGCAGTGCTCGGTGGTATCCCCTAACATGTAACCAAGGTCTGCAGAAAACCCGATTAAAGTTACCTACGTGTGAATTCTACCTATTAGAGCAGGGAAAGAATTGGGGGAAAATTATGGTAACATATTAAACATGATATAACTCACAGCGGCACATATCAACACGCATCCAGCCAAAATGAACGGCCGCCTCCTTCCGTACTTGGAACGGCACTTGTCACTCCACACACCAACACAAGGTTGAACCTGATGTCAGAGCGTAACCATTTAGTTATGTCAGACTTTACATGACGGTTGTGAACAAAATCAGCGATAGCCTGACCGCACAAACTTACCACGAAACCAGTAATTGGCCCGCAGAGCCAGATGAACGATGCCATGGCATGGTCTATCCCTAGAGTCTGCGTAAAATCAATGATAAACAGCAGGTGAGCACGTCGCAAAGAAAGATGTCACGCTCCATGAATGAATGTGCGATGTTCTTACTACGTAGTAAATCATTTGTCAACATATTAGAAGGATCAGGCATAGTATGGCCATTATCAGTTATCTGATACTTGAGACAGCAAAAAATACTAGACTCTATCTAGCCTACAAATCTCTTATTGATGTTTAATCTAGCTAGATTCCTATCAAAACAGTGTTCCCCAATTTGCATCAACCTCTATGTCACTAAGGGACCACCCATGGACAGATGGACTGTTTCTGTAAACTGATGATCCAGAAACTTGCTCTGATCAGTGATCAGTACTGGTTAGTTACTAGTAGTAGTATTAATTAGCAGCAGCGGTAGTAGAGCCTCGTCCAACTGCCTTATCGGGAAGTTGGAACTGGATGTAGTAGACCGGTATTCCCCACGCGCGGTGGCGTCACCGGAAACGGAAATGGGTGGCGAGCACACGGCACGGCTGCTCGCCCTCTCCTTCCCTAAATGTGCACGCGCAACACCCCGACGAGCGAGCTAGCGAGCGAGAGATAGGCTGATAGGGGGCGCGCTGCCACTGGCACCGAGTGCTCCGGCGAGATCCAGGCGGCGCGAGAGAGCGTCTATGTGGGTGGGTACCTGGATGTAGGGCGTGAGGAGGGAGAGCTGGAGCGCCCACCCGAACTGCACGCCGGCGGCGACCATGCAGGCCAGCACCACCCGGTACTTGGGCGCGCCGCTCCCCGCCTCGCCGCCGCCGTCATCCTGGGGCCGTTGGCGCTGGTCCTTGGGCGAGGCGCGGGCGCGGGGGCTGGAGTTGGAGTTGTTGTTGCTGTTGAGGCTGACGAGCTCCATCTCGGCGTCGCGGAGGTGGCGGTACGGCACCCGGATGGCCGTGGCCCCGCCCCCGCCGCCGGCGTCCATGGCGGGCCTGCAGCGGCAGATCCGGGTCGAGTAGCGCGATAGATGCTGCTAGGGTTTGGCGCGCCGCGGGGCAGCGAGATCCGCGAGATGCGGGCACGCGGGGTGGAGGCTGGAAAGGGGAGGGAAGGAGGAGTAGGAAATTGGCGAGGAAGAGGAGCGCGTCGGTGACTGTCGAAGGAGAAAGGAAGGAAGGAAGGGCTGACGCGCCGACGCCTGTCCGTCGCTCCCGCCCTCCGTCAACGACTCATCAATTTGTTTTCTTTTCCTCGCTTCTCTTCTCTTCCATGTGATGGCGCGATTGGCGCAGCACAGCACGCCGGACTGCCGGAGAAAGTTGAATTTTCCTCACAGCACAAGAAGTAGTATCCGGTGGAGACGAAAGTGACTTCGTTAACTTCTGGTGTCAAAAAATTCACAGGAATTTGATTTAGTATTTATTTTTGTAGTACTCCGTTTTATTAGTGTCGGCGTCAGCGTCAGGTGAGTGAATCTGCATTAACACTCAAGTTCAGTTCCACCGTCACTTCCAGTTCCATCTGTCATTCATTCAACCGACGCTCATACATTAATCTGCCAACTCTTACGCAAAAACTAAGTAGCTTCCCTTCAAATCCTGCTTATAATCCTCGCCTGTATAATCCTCACTTAACTTCAGTTTCAGACATGTTCTGCTTATAATCCTCGCCTGTATTTCGCGTCTGAATCCTCCCAGGTTTCGTATTCCGAACCCGGGCTGTTGCGGTCTATCTCAGAGCCAGGGAACTCGATCAGAATTCGGAACATGGTGTTTCCTCAATTTTCAGATGGTGGGCTTGCCACCACCAGGACAGAGAATACACGGAACATGTATATAGTCTAAACCTCTATTATTCAGCAATAACAAGTCATCACAACAGTATTACATCAACGGTTCATTATGGTTTCTACTAATGCTGCAAACAGGGCGTGAATGAGATACAAAAATGGGACTCCAGATTATCACCGTTCCTCCATAAATAGCTGGGGTTACTGCAACGAGAGGGACATAGAAGAATAAAAGGAATGCAGGTCAGTCTTCAAGAAGCCCCCTCTGACTATCAGCTGTAACATTATATATAGGACCCTTATGTATATCCTCGAGGAGAGGCAATGGACATAAAGGGGTTAGATCCCTAACCGTACAGCCTAATATGCAGCCACACGGGAGCCATCCTGGAGTACATGGTCAAATAGTGTCATCTGCAACCAAAAAGTAGGAGGGGGATCAGCTTAAACACGCTCAAGTTTTCAAACATCGTTCTATATGCATCCATATCTCAGTACAAAAATCAGGGATGCCATTCTGATGCTCGTACACACCAATCAGAAACTCGAAATTTATACAGGAATGAGATCATGTTTGCCGCGGAGTACATAGTATGTTCATGCTTATGAGTAATAACAGGTGGGGGGAAATGCGAGCTGGGCTGGGTGGAAAACCGCCTCAAAGCCAGATCATTTGGTATATTTTGGTGCCAATGATAAACCAACGAAACGTCTTTCGAAAGGCACCAAGGTTTATTTATACTTGTCAAGAAAAAAACAGCGTCGCCAGCAGCTTTACGTCTAACACAGTGGCAGTAGAAAGTACCTTTAGAATGCCTTCAGAAGGCTTAAGCTTTGTACTCGTGAACATGTAGCCACTTGGTTGATGACCACTTATTCCCTTTAATAACAGGGCAGCCACCTGCAAGAATAAAGCAATATAAGGAAAATTCAGAATATTTATAATGCACGCATAAAAAGTTATAGTTTAAGTTAAACAGGAAGTAGCTTCCTGAAGAAAAATTGAGCAACAGTTTCAGAAGTGAAAAGTCTGATGTTAAATCAGTTCAAACAAATACTATAGTTACAGGAAAAAGGGAGCTAACAAGAGCACTGAACAGGATATGGAACTAACCATGCAAACTTAATGGGTCTAGAGTGGCATCTGGTCTCATGCTCCAGAAAAGCAGAGCATCTCCCATCTTTGGCTTGACAGCGAGACCTCTTTTGGCACACTCTGAAAGTTCGTTGTGCCATGCTAGAGAACTGCTGTTAACATTTGCATCGGGGAAAATAGTCTCACCCCCTTCTTCAACATCAGATCTGTTCCAAATGAGGATATGCTTTAGAACTCAATTAATATCACATATAACCGGAAAAAAAATCACATATAACCAAGTGTTGGGTGATAACGATTATTATTATACTTACAGATACATGAGAATAGTGGCCATCCTTTGACCACCATTCTTGGTGTTGAACTCATCAAGGAAATAGTCAAAGTGAGGTTCGTACTTCTGCCCAACTTCATAGTGAAGGACTTGGAGTCCCTCTCCATTTTCTGTAAGCCAGCATGGATTAACATTATTAAACCGCTAATGAACTTTAAAAAGATAAAAGCCACGTAAGTTAGAGCTACATTGCTGAACACGAAAATGCCATACTGAAGAAAAGCTATCAGCACCTACTTAGTGAGTACTATATTGTTATCCATAACAAAGAACAGGGGAGTTATGGACACATACAAGCATCAGACTGTGTATGCATTTTGCGGGTCGCACTATGTTACATTATAAAAACGAAAGGACACCACAAGAGTACAAGACGCTTTAAATAACTACGAACCTGCAGGTATGAAGGTGTAGTCAGCTATCCTCCTTTCAATGGCCCGAATAACCTTGTCTCGTCCTCTTTGAAGAAACATGCCTGAACTTGTGCGAACCCTGCTGTCCTTGCTTTTACCGGTAGTGCTATCAACCACTGTTGATTTCACCATGCGAGGCTTCGCCAGTCCAATTAAGTACTCACACTCTTCCTTGGACTAATGAATGAACAAACTATCAGTCGTATGACAATGACATGGTTAAATCAACAGCAAAATTATAAGCTGAACCAACAAGCAATTAAATATGTCAAAAGAAAAAGCTGTCAATAAACATCCATCACTAATAACAGAGCATATGAAACAACTGAAAAGAAGAGAACGTTTGGCAACAGAGTAAAGAGCTTTCCCTGCAGTAAAACGATAAACCTAGAATTGCACAATCGACGAGGTGTTCCTACAGATCTGTTTATTAGAACCTTTAAGTCACATTGGCAGAAGGGCTCTGTTGGTTCATAGTTTTGAGAAGTGAGGAACAACAATTTGTAGTTGGAACTTGGAGATGTCCCATTCTTTCAGACTAGATAAGGTAATAATCCACCATAATCAGAGCTATTATTAAAAGCAAAGCAAAGCCAATGAACGAATTACACCTTTCCATTCCAACAAGGGATGACATGCAGTTCAGCCAAGACTCCCAAGGAAGAAAACGAAACAGAAATGCAGCTCGACGGCATATGCTAAAATTACCCCAAACCTATTCAATCACTCATAAGTTCAGCACCACTTTGTTTCCAGCTGAAAGCACAGCTCAAAGAACCGGAATGGCATTTCACCCGAGGGCCATTTTATCCCTCACTTAGCACACACACAATTCGCCCAAAAGTAGAGACGATGCGGGATGGCTGGATCGATCCCACAAGCCTTTACACATAACAGCACGCATGCATTCACCGGTAACTAATGAACCATGGCAGCAGAGTGGTGGTTCTGGTATCTGAATGGAAAGCAGAGGGCGGCAGTGTGGTGTTACCAGGAAGTTGTGGTAGACGAACGCCCTGGGCTCCCAGGAGACCACCTCCGTCCACTGCGCGCCGCGCTCGCCCAGCCCCTCGCTGCACCCAACGAACAGCGACAGAGACGAGGCCGCCCGGATCAGCTCAGATCGAACCGAATCTGGGAAGGTACTGGCGCATCGTAGCACCAAACTCACCTGAGGTCTCGGCGGCCGCGGCTTCGCGCGGGGTGGGAGGAGGAGTCGGCGGCCTCGCCGCCGCTGCCTGCCTCGGTGTCGCCGGTGGTGGCGAGGTTGGTGGGCGCGGAGACGGGCAGCGAGAAGACGCCGAAGGCGATGAGGGCGAGGAGGAACGCGGACGCCACGAGCAGCGCGGCGAGCGCGAGCGCGTACGGCGAGGCGCGGCCGTTACGGGAGGTGGAGAAGACGCGCGGCGGGCGGATCCCGCGCATCAGCGGGCGCGTCGGCGCCATCGGACGGGGAATGGGCGCGCGGTGGGTGTGCTGGCGGGTGGGGAGGCAGATCTCCCGCGCGGGAGGGTGGAGGCGGTGAGCTGGGGGTGGGTCGCTCCGGCGCGAGCCTAGGCTCCGGCGAGTTCCTAGGCGTCGAGACGGTGGGGGGTGGCTGGCTGAGGAAGACGGCGAGTGGTGGTGGTGGTGCCGTGGTCGCGCGTGCAGTCTGGTCGCTGTCGCCGCCGCGGTTTGGCTTCGCGAACAAACCACGGGCCGGGTCGACATGGAAAGCCAGCGTGCCATGTCGCGCGGGGGCGCACACGTGGCAGCGCCACCGGTGCTAGACTGCCAGTGTCACTGTCACTGTCACAGTGTCACTCAACACCCAATTCATAACCACCGTCCGATCAGGAGGAGGAAATAGCACTTGTTTTGCATAGAACTTTAATAGTATGTGTTTGTGTTCGCAGAGAATATCATATTTTATTACAGTCACTTGCATAAAACATATAACCAATTACTATCAGATTTAATGGTTAATTAATTTTCATTGTTAACTGAATTGGTCTGTACTTATTATTTTGAATAAGGAGCGCCTCGAAGGGCCAGGAAGCATCTCATTTATCATAAACGGTGGATGTACAAACTATTACAATGGACCTCATAAGAAAAGAAATAACACATAGGTCCATGGCATTAACAGAAAAGACCTCGCTGAAAGGTTGGACAACGCAATCCGGTCCTCCTCTTTCTCCACCATCGAGCCAGAGACCGGAGCCACCGCTGTCAAGCTCAGAAGCGGGGACAGAACCACTTGTTGTCGAGCCGACGTTGAGGGCGGAAGCATATCTCAAAAGGGGCCTCGCCATGGAGGTTAAACAAGTGTCGAAGCTCTTTGTCGGCTTCAGGATAGGCCTTTGAACAGCCTTGGATGTCGGACGGCTGAAACCCACCACCCAGGTGTTGCTCGAGGACATCGCTTCCCAACTCCAGTGCAGCTGGACGTAGGATGCCGGAGCAGAATCTTCACTGACGCCAAAACCGGCACGCCATCGAACTCACCACACCTGCCACGGGCGGGAGGAGGCAGGCGGAGAAGGTTGGCTCGGAGAAAGAATATGTCCAGCAAGAACCGAAGTGCACGCCGCAGCAGCACGAGAGGTGTAATATCCCAGGATTAGAGGTCTCAAAATAGAGGCAACAGATGGGTGCATTGCAAAGAACCCCAGAAAGAGAAACAACAATAAGAAAAAAAATTAGGGAGAAGCAAAGTATGCAAAGGATTGAGCACCCTAAGACGATGTGATCTAGTTACCCAACCGAAAGCCCCTCTTGATGGTGCGTCTATCTATCCTATAACTTGGTCTCCCAACAAACAACTTGAGACCGGTAAAAGGAAAACCTAGCAAGGACAAACCTTTGCCTTGTGCATCCCGCTTGATCTTGATGATGATGCTTCATGCTTTCGTTAAGCTAGAATGCTTCAGTTGATCATTGTTGCTTCGTGAAGACTTCCAATTTGCTCCTCCATACACCACTATGGGATAGCTTCACTGGGGCACGTATTCGCAATTCTATTATCACCAAATGGATGACAAGCTTCAAGCATATGATCTTCTCGAGATGCTTATCTTAAACTTGCACTTCTCAACCTTGATGGCAACCACCACTTGATGTCATCCTCTTATGAGATATACGCAATCTCACTAGTGATGCATATCCATGACATAATACCTAACCCACATAGACAACACAAACACACATATATAATGGGTTAGTTCACAAAGCATAATTGACAAACCTTACCATACCACAAGACCGATTGACCCCGTATGGCACATTCCTTATGCTTCATATGTTGACCAATCTAGAATCCAATCTTTATTCTTTGTCTTGGTCAACCTTGAATTTTCTCATGTTATATCACAATATCTTGAGCAACATAAATAATTCTTCATTTGATTGCGTGCTCTAGGTCTTAGTCAATCATATCGCAACTCATGAGACCATCATGACCTCGACATAGAGCCATATCTTGAATTCTTATCTTGTAGGCAAACTCTCAAGATTTTGAAACTCCTTGACTTAACACATAAGCTAGAGCATGAATTACTTGAGTTCTACACAAGAACTATATATTTATTTCTTCTTCTTTATCATATTGGATTTATCTCTTCTATTCAATGATTTTGATACCACTACTTAAGATATATCTTTATCTTCATGGCATCCAAGCCTTGAATCCAACACATGAACTTCAAGTAATTCATATGAACAATTCCTTCATAAAAAGCTCAATGAAATCATTAGTCCATAGGGATTGTCATTAATTACCAAAAACACACTTAGGGATAATTTATCCTTACACTAAGAAACTTGAAGAAATGATGGTGATGCAGGCTGAGATTCCTATGACTTCCCTATAAATATATAACGAATTTGATGCCCTTCTTCTCATTTGAAGTCAACATGTAACACTTTCATTGTATTTTTTTTGTCTCTAAGTCAAATTTTGATGTTTTCAGGGCATATTTCACAACAAGTGCCTGTTGTAGAATAGATTGGGCGTGCTTCCACCATTCCTTTGCAATTTATTTTATTCGGAATTATTGGCTGTGTATCAGTGATAATAGAAGGGATTCATCTGGATCTCTTGATATTTTATTGTGTTTATGCGTCTTTTAATTTTAGGTGTCGTTCTAACTGATTTGATTTTGGCTTGAATTGTATTGTAGGATGATAAACACATTCGGTGAAAATAGGAGTTCGACCTTATCTTCATTTTCCCTTTGTAATATAGAATTTCTCTTTGCTCATCGTTTAATTCTTAAGTGTTTGCTCTCCTCTTCCTTATGTTGAGATTGGATATATTTTGTACTTATTCTACCTGCAAAACTTTCGAATTATAGCTTCTCTGTGTTGCCATGTCTAACTACCGTTGAAAACATGCTATATGTAATCAGGATGCGCTTATGTTCTCATGATCTATCTGGATATGTTTAGCGTACATCCTTGTTGATCTTCTCGGGTGGAACAACAATACTTATCACACTGGTACTAGTAGATTTAGTTGTAACACTGGTTGATATATACAGGCTTCCTATCAGGATTTATGTTGCCATGATGTCAAACAGGTTCAGTCATAAGATTATTGTCTGAATAAACCATGTCAGTCTTATCACCTCGGTTACTCATACAACATCACAAGGTGCTGCTTTCCTTTCAATTATTACTATTCTAACAGCAGCATAAAAGAATGACAAGAAATGATTCGTTCTACAACTCTTCTGCCATTAGAATTGTAACACAGTAGCATAGCATGAGCGCGGCGCAGTCTCCTCTACGACATACTCATTGCCGCCAGCTGGGAGCCCCCTGCTCTGCCTATGCATGCTCGGTGAAAGCTTCGAGCACCATGGCAGGCGACAAGATACAGCAGAAGGGCACAATCGAGGTGGCAGCGGCACTCAGCTGCAGGTTGGCGCTCTCCCGACGCCCGTGCTCTCCTTCTTGGCTCCCAGTTGTTGCATCTTGGTGGAGATATTGGATTATGCAAGAAATAACAGTGCAGTGCTTAGAGGTGCCTGCTATGTTTGCGCACTGTACCTATTCTGCAATTGGTCACTAAGATCTACAATAAATAGTACGATACGCTGTCATCAGCATAAGGGGTACAAACAATACCCAGCACAAAAAACCTTGGAAACCCCATATAACACTACATCTACATCAGTATACATGTATCAAAATACACAACCAACATCAGCTAGCTTGCTGATGGGCACGACTTGAGGAGTAGGTAGGTAATTAAATATTATTCTCGAACTCTTATAAGAGCTGATTGTGGTAAGTTGAATTACACAAGATAAATGCTCAACAAATATTAATTTCGATCCAATATTGTCACAGTACAACAAATATTACAGCAGCATACATGTCTGTCTGTCTGCAAGTAGACATATTCTAATAATTGGAGTAATTAGCATATACTCCAATTGCTACCTAACTAGCGAGTTTGATCAGTCAGTAGTATATCACAGGCATGGCTAGATCTATTCCAGTTAGTACTAATTGATACCGTTAACTGTGATGTAGCTCCAGTAAAAATGCAATGAAACAGACTTTTCAAAGAGTGTGGATATCTTTTTTTTTCTGAAAAGCAAGTGTGAATATCTTGCATCAACAATATTACAGAATGCTGACCATTAAAAGATTTGAACAATTTGGTTGATTTCTGAAGAGGAACAAGCAGTTTACTTGGTGAGTCAGGAGCCTCAGAGAAGATGGCGCTTGCAGACAGACTTGGGCCTTGACCTCACGCAAAGGAACTGGACGAGTCGCTTTGAGCAGCAGGCTGTCAGCGGCGTTGCCGGCGGTGTTCATGAGATAAGTTTGGTTGTTGACATGTTTATTATTTGTCCTTTAAATTCAGAGTAACATGGACAGGCTAAAATTGTTTCGCCTCAAAAAATTGTGGACTAGCATGGCCATATAGCTGTTGGATAATTAGGCACAATTTCCATTATTAATTCCAGAATATTAAACATGACAATAGCAGCTACTACCACATGTAACTCGAACATACTAGATATACTAAACAACAAGATGAACGGAAACAGGCAGTAGCTAAACATGTACTCGCAGAACATGATGAACAGACGAACAGCAGTAGACCGCACGTACCGTTCGCTTGCAGATGTAGTCGTAGCAGTAACGTTGTTGATGACAACGTTGGAGAAGACCGGTCGAAGCAGACGGCGATGAAGACGGCGGTAGGCAGCACCGCCCGACTTGGATGGAAGACGACCCGTGATGAAGAGCTTGAGCAGTCGCGCAGAGCGCTTCCCAAAAACCTAATTCGCCCTCTCCCGTACAGGATCGCAAAGGCGAGTGGTTCCGGAGACCTGCTCTCCCGTTCGCCGGTGCACGCCGGCGCTCGGGATGGAGTAGACTACGGAGGCGGCGCAAGCAGCGAGAGGTGGTAAAACCCTAGATCGGTTTCAGGTGTGTACGGCGTGTAGCCAGGCAAGAGTTTATATAGGCGCGGACGCACAGCGGAAAAACCCTAGGCAACGTGGGCCACGCCCACGTCGCACGTCCGAGTCGGTTACAGTAGCCCACGATCCGGGAGCGACCCGAACTGGCTAGCTGTGACGCGTCCGTCAAGGACTCGGTCAAACGTTCGGTTTTCCTGTGCAGCAAAAAGATAAGCTCGGCTCCGAGGCTCAATTCCGCAAACCGCGGCGCGCGCGCGCGTCGTGACGTGTCGTGTCGTGTCGTGTCGTGTCGTGTCGAGACGAGACGAGCGAGGAGGAGGAGGAGGAGCGCGCGTGTGGCACTTCTCTTCTCACTCACTTACCAAGTGGTGCAACACCCCACCTTATATGTTGGTCTACATCTCTCCCAACTTCCCATGTGGGACTAAACTTAGCTCCCACCCCTTGCCTTTGTGCAGCCAAAAACTTGGGCTGCATTCCAAATGGGCTTACACACATGGGCTTTGAGATTTCTAGGAATTTCTGAAATCTACTATGGGCTCATATGAAATGGCCCAATATTTCAACAATCCCCCACCAGATCTCAAATGCCCATTTAGAGATTTGCCAAACCTCACTACTTGTTTATATACCAGTGTTTCAGCAGAGACTGTTAAGTTGAACTTCCGCCTAGAACCTTAAGTTACGTCTATCAGCAACTTGAACAATGGACTACGCCTTGAATTGCAAGTTTTGTGCGTCAAGATTTCACTCAAAGTCATAACCAGTACATGGCTGCCAGTAGGCTACCCCGCGGGTTGGAGCATATGCGTCGTACTCCATGGTCTCTTCATGAGTTTACTAGAGATCACCCAAATCTCATAGACTGCGACGTTTAACAGTCGGACTCATATAGGTGTGTTTTTTCAAGAATGCTCTGTAGGACAGCATCTTTGCTAATCATAGCCAACAGAAACACATTAAGGCATGTTGCCAACCTGCCTTACAGATTTTGAGAGTTTTGCATCTTCACTTAGAGAGGGTTACAGAATACTCTCCTCAGTTAAACCACTAGCTTGTTTTCCCAGGTCCTAATTCACGGGATCTCCGATCACAAAGGTTGGGTTACCGCTATGGCATAACATCTATGGGTCTCAAACCCATCTCCCTCGATGCACTATCTATCACATTGCGTGATAGCCCCTTAGTAAAGGGATCTGCCAGGTTTTTGTCTGTTTGAATATACGTAACAGTTATTACTCCGGAGTTTCGCAATTTCCTGACAGACTTCAAACGTCTTTTAACGTGTCTTGATGACTTCGCGTTATCCTTAGAATTGTTCACTTTGACAATAACTGTTTGGTTGTCACAATTCAAGAGGATGGCCGGCACAGGTTTTTCAACCACCGGCAAGTCCATCAAGAGCTCACACAGCCATTCTGACTCTACAGTGGCTGTGTCTAAAGCAGTAAGTTCTGCTTCCATAGTTGACCTCGTCAATATGGTTTGCCTACATGATCTCCATGATACGGCGCCACCTCCAAAGGTAAACACATACCCACTAGTGGCTTTGATATCATCTACATCAGAGATCCAATTTGCGTCACTATATCCTTCAAGCACAGCAGGGTGCCCTGAATAGTGAATCCCGTAACTCATTGTACCACATAGATAGCGCATGACCCTTTCAAGTGCATGCCAATGATCAATACCCGGGTTTGACATGAACTTACTCAACTTGCTCACAGCAAAAGAGATGTCAGGTCTTGTCGCGCTCGCTAAGTACATGAGTGAACCAATGATCTGAGAATACCTCAGTTGATCTGTTGGTTCGTTCTTGTTCTTACGCAATATCACACTGGGATCATAAGGTGTTGGAGAAGACTTGCCATCAATAAAGCCAAACCGGCTCAAGATCTTCTCAACATAGTGGGATTGCGATAAAGTAATCCCACTCTCGTTCTTATTTAGCTTGATGTTCAGGATCACATCAGCTTCTCCCAGATCTTTCATATCAAAGCACTTTGACAAGAAAGACTTGACCTCATGTATTACTTTCATGTTTGTACCAAAGATGAGAATATCATCAACGTACAAACACAATATAACACCTTCGCCCCCACCATGGCGATAGTAAACGCACTTGTCAGCCTCATTAACGACAAAGCCAACAGAAGTTAAAGTTCTGTCAAACTTCTCATGCCATTGCTTAGGTGCTTGTTTCAGGCCATATAAAGATTTTAGCAACTTGCACACCTTTGTCTCTTCACCTTTTACCACAAATCCATCAGGCTGATCCATATAGATTTCCTCTTCCAACTCTCCATTGAGGAAAGCTGTCTTTACGTCCATTTGATGAACGATAAGACCATAGGAGGCAGCCATGGAAAGTAGTACTCGAATGGTGGTTAGTCTTGCGACAGGTGAATAGGTATCAAAGTAATCTTCGCCTTCTCTCTGTGTGTAGCCTTTCGCTACAAGTCTCGCCTTGTACTTCTCAATAGTACCATCAGGCCTTAGCTTCTTCTTGAACACCCACTTGCAGCCCACAGGCTTACAGCCATGGGGGCGCTCTGATAATTCCCATGTTCCATTAGAAAGAATCGAGTCCATCTCATTCTGGACAGCTTCTTTCCAATCATCTGCATCTGATGATGCATATGCCTCAGCAATGGATTTGGGAGTATCATCCACAAGGTACACAATGAAATCATCACCAAAGGACTTTGCAGTCCTCTGTCTCTTGCTCCTTGTAGGAGCTTCATTGTCATCCTTCTCATGAACGTTCTCAAAAACGTTCTCATGTGGTTGCTCAAAATAATCGTCAGATGCACTAGATTCAGGAATTATCTCAGAAGAAAATCTAGCAGTGCTATGCATATCTTTCATAGGAAACATATTCTCAAAAAATGTTGCATCACGAGATTCCATTATAGTGTCAACATGCATATCAGGTACCTCGGATTTAACTACTAAAAATCTATAGCCAATGCTCCGCTGAGCATAACCTAGAAAGATGCAGTCCACAGTCTTTGGTCCGAGTTTGCGTTTCTTTGGGATGGGAATGTTGACCTTCGCCAAGCATCCCCAAGTGCGCAAATACGAAAGTGATGGCTTTCTCCCAACCCACTCCTCATAAGGGGTTTTATCTTTATTCTTGTTAGGAACTCTATTCAGGACATGACATGCAGTCAACAAAGCCTCCCCCCACCATGCCTTTGATAAACCAGCAGTGTCGAGCATGGAATTCACCAAGTCAGACAGAGTGCGGTTTTTCCTCTCGGCCACCCCATTGGATTGGGGCGAGTAGGGAGGCGTCCTCTCATGAATAATACCGTGTTCCTCACAGAATTCGTCAAAGATTTTAGGAAAATACTCTCCACCACGATCCGACCTAAGACGCTTGATCTTTCTCTCTAGTTGATTTTCAACTTCAGCCTTATAAATTTTAAAGTAGTCTAAAGCTTCATCTTTAGTTCACAACAAGTAAACATAGCAAAATCTAGTCGCATCATCAATCAATGTCATGAAATATCTCTTTTCACCTTTTGTCAACACACCATTCATCTCGCATAGATCAGAATGTATGAGTTCTAGAGGTGCCAAGTTTCTCTCCTCGGCCGCCGTATGAGGCTTACGAGGTTGCTTCGATTGCACACAACTATGGCACTTAGAACCTTTGGCAATAGTGAATTTCGGAATTAAACTCATGCTGGATAACCGAGACATCAAACCAAAATTAATGTGACATAAACGAGAATGCCAAACACTGGTATCATCATTAACACCGCCACAAATATGGTTCACGGATTTATTACAGAAATCTGAAAGTGAAAAGCGGAACAAGCCTCCGCACTCATAGCCTTTTCCAATAAATTGTCCATGCTTGGAAACGACTACCTTATTCGACTCTAACACAACCTTAAACCCATCTCTACAGAGAAGGGAACCGCTAACAAGATTCTTGTTCATAGAAGGGACATGCTGCACGTTCCTCAGCTGCACGATCTTCCCCGAAGTGAACTTCAGATCTACCGTGCCAACACCACGAACAGAGGCATGTGACCCATTGCCCATTAGGACGGAGGAATCCCGTGCGGCCTGGTAAGAAGTGAACATAGAGATGTCAGCACACACATGAACGTTAGCACCCGTATCAATCCACCAAGAGGGAGATTGAAATACCGAAAGAACAGTAAATAGATTACCATACCCATCAGTATTGCTAGCAGTCACGACGTTGACACTCTTGGCCCTTTTCCCTCTGCGGTCTGCGCGTTCTGGGCAGTCCTTGGAAAAGTGGCCGGGCTCTCCACAAGTGAAACAAGTTAGATCACTCCTGTCCCTGTTCGGCTTCTTCTTCTTGAAGGTTGTAGTCTTTACAGGCTTGTTGAAAGAGGGCTTGAAGTTCCCTTTATTCTTGCCTGAGGATTTGCCTTTCTGCTGGACAAAGTTAGCAGTAGCATGACCCTCTCCTTTCTCAGTAGTGTCCTTAGCACGAGCCTTCTCCTCAACATCAAGGGACGCTATCAGATTTTCAACTGATATCTCCTGTCTCTTGTGTTTGAGAGCTGTGGCGAAGTTCCTCCATGAAGGGGGCAACTTAGCAATAATGCAACCCGCCACAAACTTGTCGGGTAAGGCACACTTAAGGAGTTCGAGCTCTTTGGCAATGCACTGTATCTCATGAGCTTGTTGAACCACAGGAAGGTCCTTAGTCATCTTAAAATCATGAAAGCTCTCCATGATGTACAGTTCACTGCCAGCATCTGCAGCACCAAACTTGGCGTCCAGTGCGTCCCAGAGCTCTTTCCCGTCTTTTATGTGCATAAACACATCACACAGACGGTCAGCAAGAATGCTCAGAATGCATCCCACAAAGATAGTATTGGCTTCCTCGAACTTTTTCTGATCATCGTCAGACATAGTTCCTTCAGGTTTGCCTTTACTAATCTGGAACACTTTTATCGTGGTCAGCCAAAGCTCAGCTTTGTACTGCCACCTCTTAAAGTGCACACCGGTAAATTTATCCGGCCTCAGTGCATCGGTAAAACCAGTCATTGATAATTCAGGAAATTGCCTACAATTAGGTTTTTGGATTGTTGGATAATTAGGCACAATTTCCATTATTAATTCCAGAATATTAAACATGACAATAGCAGCTACTACCACATGTAACTCGAACATACTAGATGTACTAAACAACAAGATGAACGGAAACAGGCAGTAGCTAAACATGTACTCGCAGAACATGATGAACAGACGAACAGCAGTAGACCGCACGTACCGTTCGCTTGCAGATGTAGTCGTAGCAGCAACGTTGTTGATGACAACGTTGGAGAAGACCGGTCGAAGCAGACGGCGATGAAGACGGCGGTAGGCAGCACCGCCCGACTTGGATGGAAGACGACCCGTGATGAAGAGCTTGAGCAGTCGCGCAGAGCGCTTCCCAAAAACCTAATTCGCCCTCTCCCGTACAGGATCGCAAAGGCGAGTGGTTCCGGAGACCTGCTCTCCCGTTCGCCGGTGCACGCCGGCGCTCGGGATGGAGTAGACTACGGAGGCGGCGCAAGCAGCGAGAGGTGGTAAAACCCTAGATCGGTTTCAGGTGTGTACGGCGTGTAGCCAGGCAAGAGTTTATATAGGCGCGGACGCACAGCGGAAAAACCCTAGGCAACGTGGGCCACGCCCACGTCGCACGTCCGAGTCGGTTACAGTAGCCCACGATCCGGGAGCGACCCGAACTATTTTTGCCGAAGCGTCACGAAGTCCTAAGATGAGACGGAGGGGGGCCAGAGGCCAGGCTCACCCTAGGGTGGCGTGGCCTACCCCTGGCCCGTGCCACCAGGGGGTGAGACCACCTAGTCCACCTCCTGACGCTGCCCTTTCGCCTATATATTCCCCTTGATAGGAAAAACCTAAAGGACGGATCACTTTTCCTCGAAACATACTGCAAACCACCGCCATCGTCGTCGCGAGATCAGGAGGATCCAGGAGCTCTTTCCGGCACCCTGTCGGAGGCCTTCTCTACCACCATGGTCGCCTCCGAAGTGATGTGTGAGTAGTCTACCTTGGACTACGGGTCCATAGCAGTAGCTAGATGGTCATCTTCTCCACCATGTGCTTCATGTTTAGATCTTGTGAGCTGCCTATCATGATCAAGATCATCTTTGTGTAATTCTACATGTTGTGTTTGTTGGGATCCGATGAGTATTGGTACTATGTCAAGTTGATATGCTAAATATTATCTTTATGTTATCTCTATGTTGTTTATGATCTTACATGCTCTCCATTGCTAGTAGATATCTTGGCTGAGTAGATGCTAGTGACTCCAAGAGGGAGTATTTATGCTCGATAGTTGGGTTCATGCCTCTAGTAATCTGGGGGAGTGACAGAAACCTCTAAGGCTGTAGATGTGCTGTTGCCACTAGGGAGAAAACGATATTCTTGTGTCCAAGGACATTTGCTTTGTTTACTTTACGCACTTTGCTTAATGCAGTTATCTGTTATTCGCAACTTAATACCCGATGGTTGCTTGGACGACATCCGGAGGGTGGATTATTAGTCATAGATGCAGTTGGATTGCGGTCTATGTATTTTGTCGTAATGCCTAGAGTGAATCTCATAGTGATCCTCATGACATATGTACGCTATCTTTATTCTATCAATTGCCCAACTGTAATTTGTTTACCCAACATGTTGTTATTTATCTTATGGAGAGACACCACTAGTGAACTGTGGACCCCGGTCTAATTTCCTTTACATTGCTATTACCATTTACTATTTTCTTGCTTATTTATATTCCCGCATACTATTACCTTTTACCACTCGATAGGCTCAATCCTTTATTTACAGTAAATCGGTGAGATTGACAACCTCATCGTAAGTTGGGGAAAAGTTCTTGGTTGTGTTGTGTGCAAGTTCCACATTGCTGCTGGTGAAAAGCTACACGCCGACAAGCATTTATCTGGCGCCATTGTCTGGAGTGTCGCAAAGCTAGCGTGCATCAACCTTCTGAAGTTTGGCTTTCTCCTACCGGTCCGATTAAACCTTGGTTTCACAACTGAGGGAAACTTGATGTTGTGCTCCTCATACCTTCCTCTTGGGTTCCCAATTGGTGCTTAACACGCACTATCAAGCATTTTTCTAGCGTCGTTGCCGGGGAGAAAGAAGATTTCTGCAAGGGGAGTCTCTCACGCTCAATCTTTTACTTTGTTTTTGTTTTGCTTTACTTTATTTTTACTTGCATTGTTTTATCAAAAATACAAAAAATTAGTTCCTTCTATAGTTGTTATTTTTATTGGTCTGTTATTGTCTTGCTTTATCATGCTTTCTATCAATGGTTGGTTTCTTTGAAACTAAATCTTTTTGGCAAGGTGGGTTCATGGAAGAACAACAAAAATATTATGAGGAACACCGCTTGTCACAAAAAGGGAAACACTTATGGGAACAAATTAATAGATTGTATATCATTGCTAGAAACGTGTGCTCCACTTATAATGTTACTTATTGCTTTGATAGATCTTGTTGCTGTAGGAGGTATAAACACCTCCCTTTTCAATGTGAGTATAATGATAATGTTACCATATCTTCTTATATTAATGGAAATTATGACTTTTATGATGTGGAACAAACTGAAGAATTTATTGCTTGGAAGGGTGCATTTGAACTTGCTTATTTGCTTAAAAATACTAATGATGCACCTTATAAATATGAGGTTTATGATATACTTAAATTTTGCTTTGATCATTACAAGGAAGAAAATGGCTATATTCTTAAATATCTTAATAGATGCTCTCCCATGGAAGAGACTAATGCCTTGAAGGAACCTATGGAAGAAGAAATTGCTGAAACTGGAAGCTCATGTGATGATCAAGAGGAGGAAGAATGGAGCTACCCATGTCTACCTCCCAATAAGAGTAACACTTTAACTAATATCTTATTTGATCGCCCTCCATGCTTAAAGGAGGGTGAGTGTGATATTTATATTGTTGAGTTTGTTCATGATGCTACTGAAAATTATTATGAGAGAGGAAAATATGGTTGTTGGAATTTTCATGTTACTAAAACACCTCTCTTTATATTGAAAGTTCTGAAGTTGCTCTTATTTTATCTACCCATGCTTGTTACTTTGTGCTTCTTTGATTTATTTTCTTACAAGATTCCTATGCATAGGAAGTGGGTTAGACTTAAATGTGTTTCATATTTGCTCTTTGATGCTCTCTTTTGCTTCAATTCATATTTCTTATGTGAGCATCTTCTCAAATTACTGAGCCTAGCTCAAAGGCGTTAAAGAAAAGCACTCTTGGGAGATAATCCAATGTTTCCTTTTCAGTACTTTTTCTTTTATTCGAGTCTTGGAAGTTATTACTACTGTAATGACCTCTCCTTATCATTTTTATTTTGTTGTTGTGCCAAGAAGAACCTCTAATTTGAGGGAGGTAAGATTTGGGGAAGTTGCTGTCCTGAAACAGATTTCTGCGCTGCACCGTAAAAATTCGTGAAAATTCTCAGAATATCTTTTTGATCTGATATTTCTTGTGCATATGCCCCAGGTTATATCCAAACTTTCATTAGTTTTGCACTTTTCGATTTAAGCAACAGAAGGTCCTCAAAAAAATTGACCTTTGTCAGCTGTTCTGTTTTGACAGATTTCTGCCACTATGTGTGTTTGCCTCTCGATCGCTTTCTTTTTGAGTTCTTTTGATCACGAAACTTTTGAGGAAGTTGCTACAGTGGTATGTGCTTTATATGTGGTGTTTTTGAGTTTGAAACTGAACCAAAAAGGGTTGATTTACTATTATGCTTATGCTAACGTTGCTAATAGAATTGTGTGAAGTTTTGTATGAAGGAAGTTTTCAAGTGTTGGGAATGGAGAGTGATGAGATGAGATGAAGTATGGACAAAAGCTCAAGCTTGGGGATGCCCATGTCACCCCAAGAAATATCCAAGAATTACAAGCGTCAAATCTTGGGGATGCCCCCGAGGCACCCCTTCTTCATCGGTAAAAATCAGGTCACCTTTCAACACACTATATTTTTATTGCTTCATATTCTATGCATTTTTCTTGGAGCGTCTTTACTTTTGCTTTTAGTTTTGTTTTGTTTTGTTTTCTGCAATAAATGGTTGGACCCCAAAAAATTTCTTTTGGAGAAGACGCACTCCGTTTTTCATTTGCCAAGAACACTCTATTTTTCACTCTTATCGTTCAACGAGTGTTCTCTTTTTCTAGAACTGCGTTTAGCTTTCGTTTTTCGCCTTGATTTTTGTTCAGATCTTGTTATATCATTGCATCAAGGTGTATTTAGACCACTGGTCTATGTTGGTTTTCATCAAAAGAGTTGTTTCAAAAAGGTTTGAATGGTGTTGGAAAAGAGAAAAAAGTTTCATGCAAAAAGTGGTACAAAAAGGAGCTTGTTTAGATTGCGGCTTAGACCTTTGCATGCCATGCTTGATGTCATTTTGATAGTATGCTTAGTATTTTTTGCTGTAGAATGACTTGTCTCAAATGACTGAGATTGCTTAATGAGCCTTTGAAAAAAATCATGCGTTGTTTTTATTATATGGAAGCATTTATTTGGTTTTCTCCTTGATGCTTTATTTGGGTTGACTTGACGCATGCTTACAACATGTTTGACTATTACAAAGTCGCCATAAGCCTCTATGATCATTTGGTTCTTGACTTGTGATGCCACTTTATGCTTCTTTTAATGATGTTTTGTCGCTATGCATGATTATAGCCATTTTTGCTCTCTTAGTTGGTCGCTCCTAGTCTTATGCTAGCCTTCATTTTGTACTGAGTATGAGCTCTACTCGTGCATCCAACTCCCAAAAATCAAGTTATTCCAATGTGTCCATCATACATACCTATTAGCAATTTTCTATCCCAAGTACATTTGACTTTCTTTTATCTATCCTTCAAATTAAACTCTTTTTGGTGTTATGTGAAAATTAGTCAGTAAAGCTCTCATGAACCCGACGGCACACTTTACTTTTCTCTTTTTAAAATTTTGATATTGTGGCTCTCTTATGTTGATGTTATGCTTGCAAGTTGTAAGTTGGAAATTAGCCCAACCATGCCATCATGGGGCAAGCTTTCAACATTGCACTTTCTCTCATTTAAGTTGATATCGTGATCTTTTGTTTATGGATACTCGCGATGTGAAATAAGTTGAGATCTTGCAAGATCATGGAGTTTATATATGTGTTAGAGAAACACTTGGGCCGCTAATCTAAGCCATGCATCATTCATGGTGGAAATTTACAGCATGCCCATAGTGGACATTCGACAACGCATCTCACAATAAAAAGCTATACCAATGGTAAATAAAAGAGATGCTGAGGTGTTCATTGTCTGTTTGTCTTGTCATTTTGATATGGGCTTGTTCCATGTCATCGGGCAGGAGGTACCCCGTTGGCGGTTCCCGATGATACATGTATGCTTACAATGACAAGAGCTTGCTTGGGACCTAAGTCGAGTAGCATGAGGTTTGGGTATTCGTACTTCACGGAACATGAGGTTTTCAACTTATGATTTGTTAAGCATATGCTTCATAATTGTACTCGCATTAACTTTAACCACTCAAGATGCCTATGATGGGGGCAATGAGAGCTCAAAGCTAGTAAGTACCATAATTTTTGAAGGTTTATAAAACTTTTAATCCCAGCTTCCCTCTGCGAAGGGCCTTTCTTTTACTTTTATGTTGAGTCTCCACCTTCTACCTTTATGCACCGTCTAAGAGAGCATTGTTGCCATTCTGAGTTTAATGTGCATAGTCCCAAAGTTTATCATTGATTGATTCATGATTATGGTTTTACTTGTTCTTAAATTATTTGTATCTAGTCGCCCTCTTAAACTTGAAGGTGTCCTATGCATTTATGTTTTGCTATTCCATGAAGGACAAGCTGAAAACCACTTGATATATTTTTCTATATGATTTGAACACACGTTTGACTTTTAATGTTTCATTATTCATGGTCTTTCATTTGTGTTACTTTTCATGTTATAACATGGTTGCTAATTTTTATTGTCAAGATTATATCTCTTATGCCCATATTTTAAGTTCTTTGATCCCAGCACTCAATGCTTTACCTCGTTGATCAAGATTGTGATGGTGCATGTCACCTCAAAAATTATTCTATTGTTATCACTTACCTACTCGAGGACGAGCAGGAGTTAAGCTTGGGGATGCTTGATACGTCTCAAACGTATCTATAATTTTTGATGCTCCATACTTGTTTATACACCATTTGCCTTGTGTTTTGTTACACTTTGTGGCGTTTTATGCATTTTCTGAAACTAACCTACTAACGAGACGCCATAGTGTCAGTTTCCTGTTTTCTGCTGTTTTGTATTTCAGAAAAGCTACACAGGAAATATTCTCAGAATTGGACAAAAAAAAGCCAAACCTTCTATTTTTCTCAAAGCGTCATGAAGTCCGAAGATGAGACGGAGGGGGGCCAGAGGCCAGGCTCACCCTAGGGTGGCGCGGCCTGCCCCTGGCCCGCGCCACCAGGGGGTGAGACCAGCTGGTCCACCTCCTGACGCTGCCCTTTCGCCTATATATTCCCCTCGATGGGAAAAACCTAAAGGACGGATCGCTTTTCCTCGAAACATACTGCAAGCCACCGCCGTCGTTGTCGCGAGATTGGGAGGATCCAGGAGCTCTTTCCGGCACCCTGTCGGAGAGGGGAATCCCTGCCGAAGGCCTTCTCCACCACCATGGTCGCCTCCGGAGTGATGTGTAAGTAGTCTACCTTGGACTGCGGGTCCATAGCAGTAGCTAGATGGTTGTCTTCTCCACCATGTGCTTCATGTTTAGATCTTGTGAGCTGACTTTCATAATCAAGATCATCTTTGTGTAATTCTACATGTTGTGTTTGTTGGGATCCGATGAGTATTGGTACTATGTCAAGTTGATGTGCTGAATATTATCTTTATGTTATCTCTATGTTGTTTATGATCCTGCATGCTCTCCGTTGCTAGTAGATATCTTGGCCGAGTAGATGCTAGTGACTCTAAGAGGGGGTATTTATGCTCGATAGTTGGGTTCATGCCTCTAGTAATCTGGGGGAGTGACAGAAACCTCTAAGGTTGTAGATGTACTATTGCCACTAGGGAGAAAACAACATTCTTGTGTCCAAGGATATTTTCTTTGTTTACTTTATGCACTTTGCTTAATGCAGTTATCCGTTGTTCGCAACTTAATACCCGATGGTTGCTCGGACGATATCCGGAGGGTGGATTATTAGTCATAAATGCAGTTGGATTACGGTATATGTATTTTGTCGTAATGCCTAGAGTGAATCTCATAGTGATCCTCATGATATATATACGCTATCTTTATTCTATCAATTGCCCAACTGTAATTTGTTTACCCAGCATGTTGTTATTTATCTTATGGAGAGACACCACTAGTGAACTGTGGACTCCGGTCCAATTTCCTTTACATTGCTATTACAGTTTACTATTTACTTGATTATTTATATTCCCGCATACTATTACCTTTTACCACTCGATACGCTCAATCCTTTGTTTATAGCAAACCGGTGAGATTGGCAACCTCATCATAAGTTGGTGCAAAGTTCTTGGTTGTGTTGTGTGCAGGTTCCACATTGCTGCTGGTGAAAAGCTACACGCCGACAAGCATTTATCTGGCGCCGTTGTCTAGAGTGTCGCAAAGCTAGCGTGCATCAACCTTCTGAAGTTTGGCTTTCTCCTACTGGTCCGATTAAACCTTGGTTTCACAACTGAGGGAAACTTGCTGATGTGCTCCTCATACCTTCCTCTTGGGGTTCCCAACTGGTGCTTAACACGCACTATCAGCAGGCTTTGGAAAGATCCTATTAATGATGAGAGACCTCTTTGTGATAGTTTTTCCCTTTTATTTTTTTTATTTTTGACCTTTGTCACGAACAGGAAATCACTATCAAGGATGCTTTAGACAAAAACTTGATCATGATCGTTCAGTCAGAACGACCTTCCCAGGCCCCCACGTCGCCTCCTCCCCAAGGCGACACGGGCGGCGCCTCAACCTCCCCCGACCCCAGCGCCCCTCCCCTCCCCCGTCCCTCTTCCTCGCCGTTGCCAGTTGCCTCCGCCGGGCAAAGCCTATGTGAAGCAGGCGGCAGCGAGGCCCGGGGGGTTCTTCTCCGCTGCAACGGTGGCCGTGCCCGAGATGGGGAGCTCGCGACGGCGGCGGTTCTTGGCGGGCTACATTCGGCATGGTGGCTCGTGGTGCTGATTGGGGGCGGACGCTGGAAGCAGGCTGGCGGTGGCTCGTGGCGGCGCCGGTGGCGCTGGCCCTGGGCGCCCCAGGTCTGGAGGGCTATGGCTGTTGTGGCGGCTGTTCAAGGCCGTCGTTGACCTGGCTGGCCGTGGCTTGTTGGCGTCGCCGGATCTGGCTGCGCGTGGCTGGTTCCGGCTGGCCATCGAGTCCTGACGTGGATTTGGACATGGTGCTCCAGATGCGTTCTCCAGGTCAGGTGTGTCCAGTGCAAGTTGGTGGTGGGCTTCAGGTCTTGCCCATCCGCTTGGTGGTGGGATGTATCTGACTCGGGGCAAATGCTCTGCTCCGGCTTGTTGGTCGGAGCCAGCGTCGGCGACGCCTTTGGGTGCCGCTATCTTTGCTGGGAGTGGCGCTGTGAGTTCGCCTACCTCTACCCAGCCTTCAGGAGAAATCCTAGCTCCCGTTGGAGCGGGCGATGGCAGCGCTCCGGCGGCGCTTCCTTGGTGAAGGCATCACCTTGGAGCTATTGCGGATGGGAAGGCCTTGCGGCGCCAGGTGGTGGAGCCGGTCGACTGCAGACCTAGGCTTGCCTAGTTCTTCGTCTCCGGCTGGGATGTGGTGGTGGTGTTCTTCCTGCGTTGGATTCATGTCGGAGCTGGATCGTGCGGGCGTGGGAGGCTGTGTGGCATGCGGCGGCGCTCTATGGTGTGTCTCTGGTGTCGTGAGGCCCTTCGTAGGCCCTTCGTCTAAGTCAGTGGCACGCAGGTGTTGTGGCGTCGTCTCGCTGTGGGTGACCTTTTGACCACACTCCCGATGCAGATGGTGTCGTGGCATTGTGTGGTCTCGGCTGCACGCTTCCGTTAGATTGCGTCGATGACACAGTGTCTTGCTTTGGGCTCGGGGTTGATCGGGCTGTCGATTACTCCGGCGATGCTCTCTTCTCGTCAGGCTTCGGTCTCTGGGGCTTTCTCAGAGTCACTTCCCTCCTTTCTCTCTGTGTCTGTGTGTGTTGGTGTGTGTTGTTTCTGTTTCTGCTCCCCTTCAGTCAGTCCCCTGTATTTCTGGTTCACTTGAACTCCTCTTGAAATAGGCTGCAAAGCCTAATAGGCAACTGAATACAATTCAGGTGGAGGGTTCTCCCTCCCCCGGTGAAAATTCAAAAAAAAACTTGATCATTTCCTTTAGAAGAGTTTTGCATGGTGAATCCTTGAACAATTGGGCTCATATTCAAGACACTTCACGTTCTCTTGTGCTCTCTGAGAACCCGGATTCTGTTTACTGGTCTCTTAATGAAAACAAGATATTTTCCACCAGATCAGTGTATAAGTGGCTGGAAAGGAATTTAGCAGGTTCTCACAATAAATGGATCTGGAAGGCTAAGGTCCCCCTCAAAATCAAAGTTTTCGTTTGGCAGTTGTGTCTGGATGTTGTTCTTACCAGGGAAATTATGAAAAAAAAAATCGTCATGTTCTCCTAGATGTTCCTTATGCAATCTCCTTGAATCTAACAATCATCTTTTCTTTACCTGTAGGTTGCTCGGGTAGTTTGGGGGATTCTTGGAAAAACCTTAGGCAGTGACTGTGTGCTTTAGTCCTTTTGGCAAGTTGTGACTAGGGCTGCAAGAAAAGCTCGACACTTGTGAGCGGCTAAAGATCGACTCGGTTTATAGCTCGACTCAGGATCGACTCGAAAAGAAATGAGCTGAGTAAGTGTGTCTTATATAGCTCGATTTGAATATGAGTTGATCTTAAGCCAACACTAGCTCGCTCAATTATTACTTGAGACCTCGAATAATAATAATATTGTACACTAATTTCTTACATATTAAAAGAAAATATAAATAGTATTGCCTTATATGTTGTGGACAAAATTTATTTCTTCTAATTTGGATGAGATTTTGATTAAGGGAATATGGAAGATTAATTTATTCCTTTTATATGGTGTGGATAGTATTTTTGTTCCTTTTATATGCAGGCAAAATTGAAAACATCATTATATTTCTGAGCTTGAAGCTAGCTCGAGATCGACTCGAGATTGTTACAAGCTGAGTACGAGCCAACTTGTACAACTCGGCCATTAACTCGACTCAGTATGAGCTCGCTTGAATTTTAGTATGCGCTGAGCTGAGCCAAGTATAACCTGCTCGAGCTCGACTCATTTGCAGCCCTAGTTGTGGCATGGTTCCATGTTTTCATGCCAAGGCATGAGAAATTCCATATAGTCATCTTGGCCTCGATTTGTTGGGCTATTTGGAGCATCAGAAATAGGGTTACTTGTGATAAATTTGAGTTGAAGTTGCCGAGTGTAATCTTCTTTTTCTCTGTCTCTTTGCTCATGTACTGGTCAGGTCAGGTCTTCAGAAGGATGCAGGAGACAAGGAGACACTGATGGAAGGTGCCAGGAAACTGAAGCAAGATGCTGCCTCTGTGTACTCGACTCGAGCTGAAGCTAATCCTCGCCAGCTGCTCCTGACCAATGCTGCTTGAAGTGTGTGTTCTCCTAGTGTTATTTTGCCTTGTTGCCTTGAACTTTCTCTGTTCCTCTTGGTGATTGTAATAACTACTTAATTAAACTATTCAGTGGTGTTAGGTTTTCGCCTCTATAGTGTACGTTTCGATGGGGCACTGCTCAGCTAGCTTCTTCCCCTCAAACTTCCTTTTGTAACAGACTGTTATTTCCGTTTCTTGAAATGGAAAGGGGTGGAAGCCCGGTTGGGAAAAAAAAAAGCATGACCTTGGCGTATTGGTAATGCGGCGTGACACGCCTGTCATGCAGTGCTTTCCCCCAAATTAATTGAGTTCGACAAGACCCATAGAACGAGAAAATTTCTCTTGCCGGAATTTCAGTTTGGCTCTGGATACATATAAAGATACCGTTTCAAACTACATTCTAAAACATTAAGAAAATAGATCAAAATTTCTGCATGTATATCCAGACATTCTATGTTTGCATATATTTTTTCCTGAAAAAGCAACTTCTGTGCGTGTAAAAAAAAAATCGATGCTTCAACATGACTATTCATAGGTTTTTTTTTTGTATTTTCTACATAAGCGGCATAAAATGCTTTTTTTTCAAAAACTTGTGTGCGGAGATAGAATTTCCAAATGTACACGTGACATTTTTTCTCAAGATCTTTTTCTATTTTGAAATTTGTTTTTCATGCAATATTTACAATAGGTTCATATTCAACTGGGAGCCAAACCACCATCCCTACTTCACGCACTAAATTCACAACTTATGTTAAAAAAAAACTAGAAAGCTCACTCTGTTCCCTTCAAGACAGCACTAAATCAATGCTAACAGTAACATTTCACTACCAAAAGTCGTTGAAATGTATGTGCAACAACTTCAATTTTCCTTTTCTCCTAATCTTTTCATCCATCACGTAAATAAAACTGCCTTGCTAGAGTACAGGCATGCGTTAATGCGTATACATACATCTTAAACGTACAGGTTACAGGAAGAAACAGAAGCACGTTCTCCTGGGAAACGCGGAAGAGAAACGATAACCATCCAGAACTTGGAAGTCCTTTCTCGAAGATTTCCCATCCTTCGTCTAGCTCGCATTCTGCAAAATCCAGAAAAAAAGTTAGTATTTGCTTCTGGTTCAACAGTTACGTAAAAGATGCGCGTAAGAAACATAAAACATACCTTCCTTCTGGTTCTGGAGCTATCAGAACTGTGTGCATCATTTTGATGTAGAGGCCGGGTCTAGTTTCCCATTTCAAAAAAAGCAGTGCTACCAGTTAGCCAGGAACCAGTCGGTAGCTGAGCTAATCCTTCCATCACCATGGACAAGTGAGTTGATAAAAGATAGTTTCTCCAACGCCATGCTAGCCATTCAGTAAGGATATGGAAGGAAAAGAGGTAGAGACCCGGGTTTCTGAGCTCATTTCACCTTCAAAACGGGCCGATTTTTGTTCCTGTCAAGCTGAATCCGCAACTCCTTCCTGACTTTGTCTTTCACCAGTTTACTTTTCTTTTCTGCTTCAATCTGCATTTCTTCACAAGTCATATCTTCTGACCAACCAGAGAAATAAACACTGAGCCGTATTTCCTTGATGCTTTGGAGAAATTCTAGCCCAGAGAAGGCAGTTTCAGTATCACGAAGGTCAAGGTCCAGCATCTCAAGATTGGGCATTGACTCTTCCTCAAACTCGACTAACTTGATTTCCATGCTTTCATAGCAAAGAGTGAGCACCGTGAGCCTTCTGAAAAGGCCATTCTCGAACCGGAGCACATCGATCTTAGGCCCGTACTCCCACAAACCCAGGATGGATAGGTTTGGCAAGTTCCCAAGGGCATGCATGGCTGCACAGTTGCTTGATAGGCTGCTGCGTTGTAAACTGAGCTTCACGAGATTCTGGAGCCCCTTGATCCATTCCGGCAATATTTCCAGGCTGCCGGATAGCTTGAGGCTCTGGAGATTTTCCGGAGCTGTGGACATGCCATCTAAACAGCCAATTAAGCCATCACCTGACTGCACTGACAACGATTCAAGGTGGCTGAGACTGGAAATGGCTGAACAGAACGCCAGACCATTTTTCATGTCGATACCGACCACTCCTAGCTTCCGCAGACCGGTGAGACCTTTTATCTCTTCTATAGCAGCATTTCCCCAGGCAAGGTGGACATACCGCAGTCTATGCAGGGCTTTCAATTTCCTGGTCCCTCTTGGCACCATAACACCAGAAGCGCAAGCATCACGCCAGGGCTCACGTGAGCAGCATAATGCACATACATAAAATGGAGTAAGCAAAAGTTTTAGACACTTTTTGCACCAATTTAGCTCTTTTGGCAATGGGTATCCGCTACCGGCATGGACATAACGTAGCTTACTAAGCTTTATGATGGTTTTGGGAAGCATAACTATTCCTGAGTCTTTTATGTCTAGTGTCTCGAGTTGGCTCAGGTTACCAACCGAATTCGGGAGGTAAGTTATGCCGTCACACCCTCTTAGCGAAAGGTGTCTTAGATGAAGAAGCTTCCCGATGTACGCAATGTCATGATTAGCTAGACCTTTCGTGTCTTCCAAGTCTAGCACCCGAAGAAACCTCATCTCAGCCAAAATATAAAACGGCCTCCACTTGCCAAACACTGTTAAGGACCGTATACGGGATAGCTCCACTGTGCTCTGGAAATCACACTCATCTCCCTCCCAATTTCTGCTTATGGCAAGGTGACGTACTGCATGTCGGGTGTTTGAGCCGCAACCTGCCTCTAGCCTGAAAACAAGATTTTCCTCCATTGACTTTGAGATGCTGATATCTCGGATGAGATCATGTAGTTGGCAAGAGTCAACTCTATTTCTGCTGGAAGCCAATTGTTGAACTGGTAGTATCATGCTTCTCTCTATCAGTTCCACAAAGTATCTCTCCGCTATTTCCACTGCGGACTTGTCCCGCACCTCCCTTGAGTAACCTTCCGCAATCCATCGGTACGCCAGACGTCTCAACCTAATTTTGTGGTCTTCGGGGAAGATGGACAGGTACAAGAAACAAGCCTTGAGGTAATAGGGTAAACCATCATAACTTTTCATAAGGACAGATTTTATGGGCTCGAGCTTTGGATTCATCTCCAACTCAGCACTAATATGCTCATTTAGTTTCCTCCACTCCACAGCAGTTTTTGATGGTTGATCTGCCAAGAAGCCACCTATGGTGACTACTGCAAGAGGAAGTCCGTTGCACTTTTTGAGGATTAGTTTTGCTGGGTCAACCAACTCTGGATATTGCTTAGCCAAATCTGTAGTCTTCTTAAATACCTGAATTTATATATCATGTTATATTTTTTTTGAAAAACTAGTGAAACATCAAAATCTGCAGAAAAGCAAATCTGAATAAAAGGAGAAAGATAAGGCACTATTCACTGAAATTCTCCATTTTTATGTTTCCCCTGATGTAGATCTTGTTCTATTTAATGTTTGCATTATGCTTGGTCACTTTACCTATTTAACCAGATTAGTTTAAATATTTAAATCGCTTTGTTGTCCATATCACCAAGGGCAGAGACAGGCCCGAGAACATAGGGGGCGGCATGAAGCATGGAGGTTTCCTTTTTAGCAATTTTAGGTTTGGCATGGGGTGTTTCTTTTCTTCCCAAGTTGAGTTTCTCCCTCCTAACTCCTAAACACTGCAACACCTCTGAGCTGAGTTAACTCTTGGCTCCACCATTGGGTTACTGGGTATCGCGTTAACATCATCTAAATAGGGGTACGACTAGATTTATTCTCCACATGTTTGAGTTTGAAAAAGATATACTATCCACGTGTTTGTTAGAAACACATCTAGTTGAGTGAGTGAAGGAAGTGAGTGATCGACTTCTAACATTATACCATGGCAATGTGGACGCATAATTAAGATTCTTGGTTTAGTAGACAAAATATTCAAAAGATTACGATCTCTTATATGACACCACAAAAATGTTTTCAGAACCTACACTACACTGTCTTTCCAAAGACAAATTTACAAGTATTGTGCTTATAATAATTTAAAATCATTTTACTTTCGGTACCTTATTCGTGAAAAGGTCATATGCATCCTTATCTTGTAGACCATTGAGCAAGTGTATGTACTCAGGATTCTTGCAACAATGCTTAGCAATATTTTCTTGTCTTGTGGTAATCACTATGGTCCATCTTGCTTTTTTCATTTCAAGGAATCTCTGCATTATAATATCCCATTCCATGGTAGATGATAGGTCATCTAGGACAATCAAACACTTATTTTCTGCTGATAGCCTGTCCAACGATTTAATCAACTCTTCAACCGTCATCGAAGCTATATCCTTTTCTTGGTCGCCGGCAAAGTTCATTAAGTTCTTCTTTTCATGAGCATTTGCACACACTTGCGTAGCTAGAGTCCTAAGGAGCTCCTCAAGCTTGAAGGGGCGCAAGACTGTGACAAAAGCACGCCTAGCAAACATGTCATTTAGCTCTTGTCTTTGATATACATCTTTGACTAGAGTGGTTTTTCCAAGACCTCCCATTCCCCAAACTGCTATCACCTCAAATTGTTGAGTAGCTTCTTTTGAAATGAGTTTCATAATTTCAATCTTTTCTGCTTCACGCCCAATGAGCTGGAATTCTTCCAGAACACCTGCAACCGGGGAGGTGTGAGGGAACTTCTCTTTGACCATCCACTTTATATCTGCATCCTTAGATTGGTCATCATGTATCTCATCTATAGGCAACATTGTAATGTTACTAATGGTAGTGGTGGAGTTTGAAATAGACACACACGCCTTTGTTGAAAATGTTACATCTTGTGAACCCTGCACATATGCTAACAATAGTTAGCTAGTCAAGCAAATGACATAACTCAGTTGACAGACTGATAGTCCATGTGGGCACTCCTAGGATCCTATTTTGTAAAGGTTTTCGACTTTTCATACTTTAAATACAAGTTGATATTTTTCCAAAGTTATAGAATTATTGGCTAGTATACTAATTTCTAAAGTGAAAATCCAACTTTTTCCCGAATAAAAGCAGCAAGGACCACAAGAAAAACATAACCCAGAAAGCCACTGGCAGTTGTTTTCGTATAACAAGAACCAAAAAATGTATGCAAATGCAGGGGACTGAATCCTTGTGCAGCTGTATCTCTTGCATATGACTATATGAGTGTAGGTTCCAATAAAAGTGTCAATTATCGAAAAAAGAACCAAAGAGAAGATTGGTACTAGCAGTAGTAAAAAATTATTTGTTTCAGAAGTAAACTTGTCCAAATTAATGCATTTGATAGCAGGTACGTTGAAACTAAATAAACAACATAAGAGTTCAATGGTGGTTTTCTTCCAACAGTAGACTATTACCTGTTGGTAGAAAGCATAAATGGTCTGATGAGCAGATAATTGCTTAAGCTCTGACACTAGGCTTGCTTGGCCTGCGCATAAGCTTGCAACCTCAACTTGCTCACTAGATACTATGACACAGCTTTGGTTTTTGTTTAGTGGGAAGCAAATGCTTATCTGTTGCCATTCTTCAATAGTGGATAGGTCAGTAAGCACAATCAGGTACCTCTTCTCATTGACGTATCCATCGAACTCCTGAGCCAAATCTTGCCCAGTCCTTTCCTCCTCCAGCAGAAACACCAACTCCCACTGCTGCTCGAAACTGTTTCACTATACTCTGGACGAATTCTTTGGATGGAAAGGATGCATCACCCTGACCCATGCTCGGCATGGAAAATTGAGTTTGATGTTTGGATTCTCGTACGCCTCCCAAATGACAGATGTATGACCGACACTTCCACTTGTTCCCCATAGCGCAATCACTCCAAGGCCCTCACCACCGTCATCCTTGTTGATCAGCTGGGCAAGATCCAACCTGGCTGTCGTTGCTTAAGCTGCAAGCCTTGCTTCATCAATGCCAAACATGCAGCGGTGCTAGACGACCAGCATCGGTAGAAATGGAAATGAGTTGGAACCGTTGATGAGGCGGTAAGCGCATTTTCCTCTGGCTCACATCTTCGACCTTGGCCCGCAGCTCCTTCATCTGTTTGGTGACATGGCGCCGATCAAGGAGCATGCGGGGAATGCGCCGCCAAGACTGGGTCTGCAGACGAACAACAAAATCCTGGAGGCAATCCTTCAACGTCGTAGGCGACGTCGCGGACTTGCTTTCACCCAGATCTTGATCACCTCCGCATCTCGCTCCTCGTGTGCATCCATCAGGAAATACTGCATCATCTCCAGCTCAGCCGTGACAAAATCCTGGTCCCGCTGGATTCCGAGCTGCAAGGCCATCTCCTGCACCACAGCAGATTTGGTGTAGCCCAGCGCCCCATTCAGCACAGACTTGCCAATGCTCAGCACGGTGGCCTCCATGGGAGAATCTTGGATTGGATGTGATCTCCTCAAGCTCCCTAGACGAGCACTTGCGTGGGTGGATGTCGATCTGATGCTTGGTTCCAATCTAGAACACGAACATTGATTAAAAAGAGGTCAGGGACAAAGTAGGTTGACATTTTCTAATCAAGACTTTGGCATGTCTCAACTAGGTATGTGCGCAAGATTTATTATAGCAGGAGACAGTGACGCTTCGATAGCTACTTAGCTAGCATCCTAGCAGGCGTGGGAAGGCATGATCATTGTAGCTTCCTCGGTATCGCCACAAAGACACACTAATGCTCAATATGTACCGAACTAGAGAAACGCCAAGCATATATCTTGAAGCCAAAACCCAGGCAACAGATTAACAAATTGGACGGAACGGTAAATCCAATGTTTGTGGATTGAATTTAGGAGTCCTGACGTATTAAATTCAAGCAAGTTCAGTACAAAAACTGAATTACGTCAGACTAATGATGGCGGGTTCTTTTTGCCCGGGGTGGATGGGTGAATCTGACGCAGCTAACTCCG
>QXEO01000756.1:0-239951 GCA_007115705.1 Dactylis glomerata
CTTACGTTGGTGGCATCGGCCAGTTGGTGAAGTCTCTGCTGGAGGCTGAGGAGCTCGCAGGCAATTGGAAGGGGCTTCGCGGCCAGGATGTCTGAGGGATTGCCAGTGGCCGAGGCTTCGGCCATCTTCTTGCTCCTGGAGTCCGCTGTGTCCATGTTGCCGGCGTCATTCCACCTGACACAGTGCTCCTTGAGAGACCCAAGGCTCTGATCACTTTTCGTCACCAGGGGGACGATGCCCTCAAGTTCTGGCGTGTCGAAGAAGTTGCGCCGGTAGCCAGGCCGGGTTGCTGCCTGCCAAGATGCAGGGCCAGGGCAGAGCTGGTCCGGGAGCCGCTTTCGAAGGAGCAGTGGCGGCGGCTGGTGTGCCGGACTTGGTCGGATGAAACTTGAGTGTGCCGGACTTGACCGGGGCAGAGGTCTTGTCCGGGATGAGGGTCTTGGCCGAGCAGCGGTCTTGGATGGCGCTGGAGTCTTCTCAATAGAGGGAGTCTTGGGGGCAGGTTGTTCCGGCGCGGCCGGTGCAGCTTGGCCAGCAGAGGCAGGTTCCGGAATAGTCCGGACTTCCGGCACGGCCGGGCCTTTCCCTTTGTCATCTGTGCCGGCGCTCTTGTTGCTTGCGCCGGCATCTTCAGTTGTGCCGGCGTCGCTGGTGGGCGCGCCGGAGTCTGGGGCTTCTTGGTGGGCTCCGGTGTCCATGTGGACATCAGAAGCCGAAGGTTCCTGTTGAGCCCCCGAGTCCATGTGGACGTCGGGGGCAGAGAAATCTTGTTCCGGCGGAGGAACGTCCTTCGCCGGGGAGATGGTCTTGTCTGGTGCAGGCGAAGATGCCGGCGCCGGTGAGGTCGTATGACTGGCAGAGGGTATGTCGGAGGTCTCAGGGGCCGCTGGTTTGGTAACCTTCGGGCCGCCACTCGAGCCAGAAGCTTGTTCCGGCGCAAGAGGAGCTCTAAAAAAGAAAACACCAAGTCAATAATCAAAGCAAGAGATATGTCGGAGGAGATACAAAGAAAAGAAACTTACCCCGCGGCAACAGGCCTCGGTTTCTTCGGAATAGGCACGCCAACCTTCTGCCTCTTCTGTTGCTGAGGTGTGTCGGGTTGGGGCTTCACGCCTCGCTTCCGGCCGGAACGTCCACCGGTGGAAGGAGGTCCCTGGTTCAGAGGGCGGCGTCGACAACCATGTCGTCCGGGATACTGAGGACGGCATTGGAAAGGCGTAAGCAACAGTGTTTCTGGAAAAGCATAAGCAAGAGGTGTCGGGCAGATAAACGTCTGGCAGTCTTCATGGGACTCATCGTCACTCCGGCCCTGAGTGAATGCCGGAATGAAGAGGCCTTACCCGCGGCAGAGGCAGCACGGGTGTTCCGGGGCAGCTTGTCCCAATGGTCCGGATCTTCAACATCCGCAACAGTGCGGTCTGCCGCGATCTTGATCCGGGAGTTCTCCATACCCTGGAAGCTAAACTTCTGCATAATGCAGAGTAAATTGGTCAGAAGCAAGGAATATGCCGGTGCAAGAGGTATGTCGGATCAAGCATGATACATAACGATAAATGGATATGTGTCGGCTTAAGTATCTATATGCCGGGCAAAAAGCGTGTGTCGGCCAGAGTATTTACCGTCGGGGCAGGCCGGTCCCGGCTGTATGGTTCAAGTCCCCAGGCAAAGGTGGCCTGGGAGGACTTGCAGACGTCCTTGATCCGCCGCAGAATGTCGGCCGGAGTCAGCTCATGTGTGGAATGCCGGGTGGGGTCCATGGGCCCGCTCATCTGGCAGATCTTGTGCGACCGGCGCTGCAGAGGGGAGACGCGTCGGCTGATATAGCATGCCACCAGATCTTGAGGGGTAAGGCCGGCATCCCGGAGCTCGCCCTTAACCGGTGGAGCGCGTTCACCGGCATCACCGAGTTCTTCGGGTTGTAAGTCCAATTCTTCATGGCCAAAGATGGCTCGTCCACAAATGGCGGCAGGTTGAGCAGATCCTCGTCGGTGGTGTTCTTGACGTAGAAGAAGCTTTTCTGCCACTTCTTGCAAGACTCAAGGAGCTCCACCTTGGGGAAGTCCGAGCCCTTCCGGGACATGATGGTCGCCGCGCCGCATAGGGTCATGGGGCGGTCCTTCTTCTCCTGGGCTGTCTCCTGCGGCTCATCCTTGCTCCGGGGCGGCTCTTGGATGACTTGCTTCCGCAGTTGGAAGTACTTCGCACAGCCTTGGGATAAGGGCTCTATGCCGGCATAGCCTTCGCAAAAAGCAGCGAAGGCGGAGAGGATCATCACGGCATTGGCCGGGATATGATGAGGTTGTAGATCATAGGTGTCGAGGATGTCCCGGAAGAAGTCCGACACCGGCAGGCCGAAACCCCGCTCGAAGTGGGCGATGAAGACGACGCGTTCGCCGGGTTCGGGTGCCGGCGCAGTCTCTCCCGCCGGTAGCCGGCATGCAACTCCCTCCGGTACTCTCCTGGTGGAGGTGACCCAGGATATGTCGGCCGGAGTGACCTCCGACCCCTCCCAGCCGGAGCGTCCTTGGACCCGGGCCGAGTTATCTTCCTCCGAGGCCGAGGTACCCGTCATGCTTGAAGATGCCATCTTAATGGCCGGGACAAGGCGTGAGAGCCGGAGTCCCGTGATGTTAATCCTATCAAGGCCGGAGAAAAGAGGGAGGTTAGTCTCTCCGGCATACCGCCCTCACCAATGTTAGCAGAAATAGAAGATCTACCGAGGCAGTTAAAACTGGAGATAAACATGGGTATAATTCCTACGGAAGAACAGCGGTGAACTACAAAAGGGATATCACTGGCAATGCTAAGGAGACATCAAGCAGAGAAACTAGCGCAGATTCAAGCTAGCAGGGCTATCGTGCTATAGCTACAAAGAGGCAGGAGGGATGAAGAACAAGAACAGAGAAAGAGAAGCTCACCGAAGCTTGGCCGGCGGCGGTGGAACGACGGCGAGCGTGCAGAGGAAGATCGGATCTCTCAGCAATGTTGCAGAGAGGAGCGGCGGCGTCGTCGACGATGACGCCGGACGTCGGCAAGCGGAGGCGCCGGCGTGCAGGTGGGCGACGGCGGCGGCTTTCCTTCTCGGTTCCTTGGTCCGGCGGCGAAGCGCAAGGGGCAGAGGATCTGAGGAAGACGAAGACTGTGTGGGGGTAAAAAGAGCAAGTTACCCCCACCCCGTATTTATACCGAGGAGGCCGGTCGTGGGGGTCGTGGGGAGTGTTCCACTACCACGACCGTTTCTGCGGTGAGTCGCCACGTGGCGGCACGGAGTGGGGCGGCGGTTCCTGTAACCGTGCCACTAGGCCATGATGATGGCGAGGAGTAACTGCGCTGTGAACCGTCACATCGTGTGACCGTTCGAGGTGGCAGGGCAGTTGCAAGTTTCGATGCAAACTGTCAGGCGTGGCTTCTCGAGGAAGACTCGTCTATATGTCGGAATAACTGCCCGGTGTATGTGTTCCGTCCGGAATACCCTCGGGACCGGCCGGAATAACTTTTGGAGAAGGAACAGTGGCCGGGATATGGGTAGATGTCCCGGATATAATCTGATCGTCGGGTTATAACGGAAAACTGGGGTATGATGAAAAAAGGATATGTTGAACCTGTCAAGGCTCCACAGTTATGACTGGGGAACCTCGGCAGCTTCGGGGACTAGTGTCGGGGGGATGACCCCCGATAGGGTCAAGAGACTAGAAAGGTACAAGGTTCATGGTTGACTTTATGCCGGTTGACCAAGGAAGGGCCTGGCCGGAATATAGGAGCATCGGCCAGGCCGGCATATATGTATATCCCGGCTGATGTCTGGATATGCCGGATTAACCGGAATACTAACTGGGGAGTGCCGGCATATACTTAGATATGCCGGCCTATCTATTCTGTGTGTTGTGCAGGAGCAGGGGAGGCCGGATTACCCGACCTTCATAGGTCGTTGGTCCGGCATATATGTCCAGGATATGGCCAACGTTCATATCCGGGATACATAAGTCAGCCAAGGTGTCACATCGCTACAATCAAGGAAGAAAACATCCAAGCATGGTAGCAGAGTATGATGGCAGGGTGCACAGTGGAAGTGCCTACCCCCACTGTGCACAAGTACAAGCTTACCTCAGAGCGGTAAGGTCACAGTCCTGGAAGTACAAGGTACAGCAAGGGTGAGTCCCATCGAGAGCAATCAGGGAGAAAGTCATGGGCGTCTGCCCTCGACAGCAAATCCTATTTGGAGTGTAGTTGGTGTCTCCTGGTCTCCTATGACCATTGTAACCCTGGCCACCACTATATAAGGTGGCACAGGGAGTACTAGCAAAGGGTTGGTTGGTGGATTGGTCACTCTGTGTTCCTACACTTAGCAGTTCGTCTTCCTCCTCTAGCAGAGAGCTCGGAAGGACCATTGTTGTGTAATCCATCGATCCAAATATATAACCAGTAGAGCAGGAGTAGGGGTGTTATCTCCTTACGAGAGCCCCGAACCTGGGTAGATCAGTGTTCCTTTCTGTCGTGCTTTTTAGCTCGTTCCCCTCTCCCGAATCCTCCAGCATCTAGTTCGGCCCCCATTTAAGCCATCCTATGGCATATGTTATTTCACCACGACGACAAAACTAGCAGTTCTATCGCCTGCTTTCTAAGACACCAGAAGCACTACTTCCTCCGGCCCAAAAGGATGTCTCATTTTTTAAAAAAATTGGATGTATCTAGACTCTATTTAGTGTCTAGATATATCTAAATTTAGACAAATATCCGACATCCTTTTGCGGCCAGAGGGAGTACATCTGTCCATGAATAGTGACTCCGTAAAAAATGCCACTTTTCTATCTTTCACTACGACTATACATTGGGGCCCTTTTGCGGCCAGAGGGAGTACATCTGTCCATGAATAGTGACTCCGTAAAAAATGCCACTTTTCTATCTTTCACTACGACTATACATTGGGGCATGCAGATATTTACATTGACAAGTTGAAAGTAGTATCACTAGATTTTCTCATGAAAACTTTTTATACTTATTTTCGTAATATATGTACATACAAAATAAACATGTGGAAGACTATATCAATGTCAAAACAGTAATTTGCTGGCACAGTGTGTTATGATTGATCGACATTAAATTCAAGTTCGGACATCTAAAAGGTCAAGCAAGACTTGCTTAAATCAGGCATTATTGCCCGGTAGCCGACACTAAGAAGAGTTTGCACGTGCTGACCCGTTCGTCTGTTCCGTACTCCACAGAGATCTAACTACCACCGGTATAGTTGTTCTTATTAGTTGCACTGAATTTATGTAGGAGCTGACCTCTTCTTAGGGTCAAGGTTAGTGTGTTGTTATTACTTTCCTGCCACCTTGATGATTTGGCTCACAGTTTTGCTAATCCTATGTTGCTCGAATTTTTTTGAGATCTTATAGCATTGAAACCGTGCAATTTAGCAAAAACATGACATGCAAATAGAAAATCTCACAAAAATGAAGTGCCGATCTTGTAGTACACACTCACTTTCCTAGTTGCCAACCTAGATGCTGTTGCATCTCTGCCTTTGGCATCATCAGTAAAGTCATGTGTTCCACTTCGCTTCGGACGATATGATGCTAGACCTACTGCACCTCTGCTTTAATTTCTATCATCTTGGGACGACTGAGATTGCTACTGCCATTGATGGCCATTGCTTTCCTGTGGGAGCCAGAAAACCGAAACCCACTCCATCGATCCCCGTTGCATCAGATACTTTTGTATTTATGTAGGCCATGTGTGTTCTGCCTGGTTTGGCCAATCAGTACAACTCATCTTTTCTCAGCACAAGATTGCAATCAGTAACTTGAAGTCTGTTCAGCACAGTTTCTGCCAGCACTAGGACCAGTGCCTTAATAGGGGTTTCCCTAACTAGAATGGCACTGGACCGTTAGAATTTTGGCGGTGGCAGATCCAGGTTATTGGTTGAGTTCCAGTACCAATTAACAAGAAAAATAAATGTATACGAGAATAGCCACAAATATATCCCCAATAAATTGTCATGGCTTCTGGGTCAAGTACACAATGATACAACAAGATGCGCAGATTGAAAATTTGGTATGATACTCAACAGAGATTAAAATTTCTAGGGTAAGAATACAGTAAACAACAGCCACTTCGTTCACCTCTCGAAAAGCATGACCATCTCGCAGTGCGAGGTGTGGGGAAACAAATCGACGGCCATGGCTCTCTTGGGAACAAAAGGCTCCGACTTGGGCATCGACTTTGTCCTCTGCCTCGCAAGACCAGCGCTGCTCATGTTTCGCCATCCACGGTGCCCTTTATTCTTTTCCCTGTTCTCTGACGTGGGGGTGCAGAGCTCGATAGCGTTGGCAACTAGAGTGTCTGGGTTGCAGGAAATGTACCTGGTTAAATGGAAACAAAGAGTAATGTCAAAGCAGTAACAAAAAAATGCATGGAATATTTGTTTCTCTTTCTACTTTTAGAGATCAAAATTTGAATAATGCATATTTGTTCCAGATGACATGATAACTTGGTAATGGGGGAAACTTCATCAGAAAATGCATTTGAAGCCCGAGCTCATTGGAGCCCTTTATTTTAAAAATTCAAAAATGACATTTCAAAGTTCCAAAAAAATCTGAGAAAAATGTATATATGGCTAGTAATATATATTTCAAGCATGTAATATCTCAATCTGAAATAAGTTGTATTATGGGCTACAAAAAAAAGAGACAAACTCTGACAAGGTTTGAAGGTGCACTGTTCACACACCTAGATCTGTAATTTTGTCTTTTCATTGCGTAGAGTAGAATACAATGGGATTGAGACTTTGCCCAGTTGAAGTATATATCATTCACTATATGTACATATATTTATCAGGCTTTTGGAAACTTTAAAATACATTTTTCAAATGTTCCAAAATAAAGGGCTCCAATGAGCCCACGAGTCAAAATTCTCTGTTCACCACTGTAATACAAAGCAGATATCGGGAATGCTTACACTAGACGACGGATGCGTGGATGTGTCCTCAATACCTTGAGCACCTATCAAATATTCAGAATGTCAGCTTGATCGTTCACAAAAGATTTGGTGGTCCAATCACAAGCAGAATGGCATACAGAACAAATAAACATGTTACAGGTACAAGCAATCTGCGTGGGATGCATCAGTCAGCTAATAGGTGCCAGTTATTAGCATGGCCTTCTTTCACAAATGACAAGTTACATAAATGCTAACTGGGATCATATCATCATAATGCAGGAACATCTTTACGGCATGATAATTTCACAATAACCCCAAATGTATACATTATGGTAAGTCGGTAACACCATAGATATCTACCGTACCAAGGAACTATACCACATTACTAAAGTCTATGAAGATCTCAAAATTTCGGTATAATCTGCTTTGTTTATAGGGACATCCGTGACAGGCATTTCACAATATATCACATGTAGCAAGAATATATATAGCTTCAAAGATCCATCATAAATGCATTACCACTCCAAGACATACTGTATTAATACTAGAGAACCCAACGGCTCACAAAATTGACCATAAGACTCCAATATGTTAGAGCATGGTTTCAAAGTAGGAGAATTTAAAGTTACTATTCTTGTGGTTATAGTAAGGTAGGATCTAAAAGTAGTTGGCCTGACAGGTTTGGTAGTGTTCAGTGTAAGAGTTTGACTATTCGATTAATCGTCAAGGTTACGGGAAGTGCACGACAATCCTTTTGTTGGTATAATTGTTGTTGTTTGGGAATTGTGAGCTTTGATTTCTCATATTTTGGTACTTCTTCACTTCAGTATTTTTGTTTTGCAACAATGGTAGTAAGTTGGTTTGTCCCCACCAATACGGCTGCAGGTTGGTTTTGTGACTGGTGTCTTAATACCTAATGTCTTGTGAGTCTAAATGCATTTTATGAATTACATGGATGCCGTGGCTGCCACTATAAATAAACGAGACTAGGCCAAAATATAATACTTTCGCAGACCTGTGATGATTATAAGGGTGGTACCATTCCCTGGTAGGATAGATGGTTAGATATCTTGGGTGTTAGAACTATGGAAGACAAAAGGTAGACCAGCGAACTCTTATGATGCAAGAGCTTCGATGGGTCAATGCGAGCCAAATTCTAGCAATAATGCAAGTCAAAACCAATTTTGAACCAAGGGTTTCCTGTCATTAACTCATTATGCCATTGGGCGTACGCATATATTAAACATGAGCATTTCCAAACATAAGCATACCATAAGGAAACTAAAGATTGAAATTTAATGTGCTTACAGTAGGGTGAAGCCCAGCACGTGGAGGGTCTACAATAGCAACAAAGTTCTTGAACTGACATGCAGTAGCAGCAAGTGTGTCATTGTTATAAATTGAAGAGCCATCCCCACGTGTTTTGTTGTGCTCCAAGCAGTCAGCTGATTTTGGGGCAATGGACTCCTCACTGATCAATGATGATGCTTCCTCACTATTTTGATTACAAGAAGCCACATTGGATTGAGCATGTCCACCTTCCAACTCTTTGCTAACCCTTACCCCCAAGTCCCCATTGATCTCATCACTAGAACAAGTGGGATGATCGGCCGATTTGTCTCCCAGCTGCTGGCTTTCACCATTGTCAATTTTTTCAGTTAAACTGTCCATAGTTTCACCATTATTCTCTGTACCATCAACTATATCTTCATTTTTTTCTGTAGCACAAACTTCTGAATTACTTTCAGAAACCGCAATGTCCTGCTGTGGTGAACCAAGATACTCCGTGAGAAGAGACCCCATCACATCTTCGGCCTGTTTATTCCCAGGATGGGGATTCAGGTGAGAGTATTGTGGTGAGTACAAAGAATTGAAGTGTACAGGATGACCTCATGATCACTGTACCAGCGTAAAAAATCTTCATAAGGGTATATAAGTCTCACCTTTCCGCAGACAAACCGACAATTTTTCACATCGTTGATAAGAGCATTTCTCTGAGCATCTAAAACTGCTGATTCATTCATTTCAATTCCAACAACCTAGCATATTAGCAATGCAACTTTCAGAAATATATTCCAAAGCAAATGACTGAGCCATCTAATTAACATGAACCATATTGACAACTGCATTCTATATTATACTGGAAATAAAAACCATTATTGGCAATAAGATGAAATGTACACAGGAAATCACCATTCCAACACGGTGTGCTAATGTCAGGCCAATTGTTCCAGTCCCACAACATACGTCAAAAAGTAATGTGTCTGAATTGAGATTGGCCCAGTCACCAGCAAGGGTGTACAATCTTTCTGCAGCAAGAGTATTAACCTGTGTAACTATGAGTCAATACCAAATTTAACCACAAATCCCAAATGGCAAAGTTAGTTTGCATTTCAGACTAACCTGGAAAAAGGCTGTTGGTGATAAGGAGAACCGAAGATTGCTGATGTGATCGTGAATTCTTGTTTGATCCACTACTCCCTCTTCTGATTGGCCTACTTTTGGCACCAATAGTGGGATAAGTGGACAGTCAGCTGGTGCTACATTTGATATCCCTGTGTGATCCTGCATTAATGAAGGATTTCATTAGCTGCAAATAATTTCATTAATATAAAGAAGCACACTTCTCGAAACAGACTGCATCTGACATGACTAAACTCGAATGAAGGATACAGATATAGCCATAAAAAGCACTCACTATGTTCCTATCATGATGATAGTAGCTAGAGTAACTTTATAGACATACGCATTAAGGAATTCCTGAAGGGAAACATGCACGGAATCATAGTTCTGGAGCACCTGTTCGAACTTACTTGGACCACTATAGTTGTTAGAGGCAATGGAGGCGAGCAGGTTGCAGCCCCTTGTACCAACGTCATGGACAACTTGGCAAACTCATCTTTCATCAGTACCTCATCAACGCCTGTGGAGCACACCTGATAGTACAGAAAATATAGCATGTCAGTGGTACTGGCAGAAACTGCATTGGAGCTGACGAGCACATCTCAAGTTCGGTCCAAACTACCTGGACAATAATCATGACTTCTGATATTTGTGTTTCTGCATCTAGTGCAACAGCAGCTTTAGCTGGACTTCTTCCCTCTCGAACCTAATATGGCAATCATATTCATAGTATAAAAAGTTATCCCTGCTCAGATGGACAAAACAGAAAGATGCAGCCAATAAAGATTTAAATGCTGAGCGAGAACACACTGTGAATTGGCGCCAAAATCCTGAATTATCGACTCTGTTCCACGCAGGCAAGCTTGACAACTGCAGAAAATCTTGGAACATGAAGGCGTATTTGCAGGAAATTTTTGACACATTTGGGCAGTCCACAGGTTCTTCGACAGCAGTCACACCTTCCCTGAGATTTTGTTGTATCAATCATTAATTCTGGTACAACCAGTGAACAATAAAGAAAGAACAAGGAACTAACAAACCAACCTGAAATTCCCAAGCATAAACCCTACCGTCTTTTTTCCCTCCAATGAATGTCCCACAGAGAACTCACACTTGTTACGATACCCATCAATCACTGGGGACTCCAGAATGCCTTCAAGCTTGCAAGAAAGACCACCTGGATGATCACACTTAACACAAGTTAAAGAGGCAAAAATCATATGCTACAGGAACGGAAGCATGAAAAGACATTGTGCAGACTGGAGCAAGTGTATAATGCTTCTATAAGGACCGGTTACCTACAAAGAACTGCTTTTCATCCATATGTAAGTGTTAGGATACAGCCAGAAAACTACCTTTGTAAGATCTCTTTGTAGAATAATGAAATAACATGTGCCAAGTACTCAAGGTTACTGGTCGACTCTTCCCGCAAAAAAAAAGGTTACTGGTCGACTCGGAAGGACAAAGCTGAAGGACCCACAGATTACATATATTGTTCCAAAGGCTCAATGGCAAATATTAATAAAAGAAGATGCAATTTTTGTCAAGAGCTTCGTATGACGTGGGCTACACTGCTAACTGAGCTCACATTCATTGGGAGAAAGCCCGACAGAGACTCTAACTGAAATGGTAAGTGAGAATAGCATATCAATTACTAGGAGTAGAAGGTTACCAATTTGCTTTGCGTTGGAAATCCATTCTGGAAGGGAAACACCATCTGGGCAAGCTTTTTTAGCATTGCGAGTCTATGGTATAAGAGAACAAAATAAGCGATTACATTTTTCAAATATATGGCTGATTACAAATTTAAATTGGTAGATGGAGATGGAGTTGATCTTACAAGTTTTTTAAGTAACTGTGCAACTGAGTTTTTTTTGTGCTCTAGCTGGTCCTTGTAAGTCATATGAGCAAGTGGGGTAACTGCGTCACGCACAGTTCTTTTACTTGCTACAGCTGCTTCATGCCCAGATGTTCCGTCAGCAGGAGGAGGAGCAACACTACTGTTTTCTGTTGTTGCTCCATTTCCAGATGCTGGTCCTTCTCTGTGTAACTTCTGATGTGACCTACGATTGGCATCTACTATCTTTATTTCCTTTCCAGCAGAAGGATTCTCCTTGAGGACCTACTCGAGTTTTGAGGCAGAATTTATTGTCACTTGTTATATACCCAAACAGATTACCAGCACGAATCAAATGGACAATTACCTCCACAGCATTTTTCAGTTGCTCAACACTTTCAAATGTCACAAAACCAACAGTCATTCCTTTCTTCTTCTTTGCTACTGCATATGAGATTCCCTGCACAACTATCATTTTAGTTATGTTACTAATGTACCATAAAATAGACAAACAGAGTATACTCCACAAGGAACATATACATTTTTGGCCTCTTTGAAACTTTCAAGGCTTTAACGCAGAACATGTACATGTTCTCATTTCAAGTATTCAATTTATGAACCAGTAACTTGATGTAAAATATAACTTTTTCACCGAACAAATCAGAAATGAACTCAGTGGTGGCAGTCATTAATGTACCAGATATTCTTCCATTTATTTACACACGAAGAGTTTGTGTTAATGTAGTTCAAAAACAAATAACAGACAGAAAAGGTTACTGGCCCAAAAACAGATTCTCAAAAGATGTAACTTGTGATGTGCAAACATCAGTATCATGTGTTACCAGTATAACATCTTACAGTATTAAAAACGAAATATAGGAATTGCTTATTTTTTAATGGACCTCCGAATTAGACATCTGTTATGCAATTCAGCAGCACAAGCTTTTGGTTACAGGAAAGTAACAGCATTTTACTTGTGGAACATACAGCAGATAAAAAGGCAGATTTTTCAATGAACTAAACAGAAAAACATGGCAAGATGAGCAACATGTCACCCTGTCCTACCTAATTATAAAATACACACAACCAAATCTAGCCTCATGTGTCTGAAAACACCACATGATAGTCTACTGGGCATGCTCGGCATGGAATCATGTAAAGCCGGTATTTTTGCGGCAAGGTTACACCGATTCCTTAAAGACTTGCTCATGTTTGGTGATATCCATGATATGCTAATTAAAGATATCTATACTCGCTGAACTAGTCTTGCAAAAAACCCTCATCCTTGAGCCACTTTGCTTTACAGCTCTATTACGTAAATTATAATGTATTGTCACAGCTAGAACAATCTTTAGTTGTTTTCTCTGAGCTTATACTTCAATTGAATGAACAGATGCTCAAGTTCATACACTCCCCATGGCTACTTCAGTAGACCAGTTCATGATATAAACAAAGCATAAGGTATCAGATACGCAATGCTTGCCTGCTCCTGGAGAAAGGACTTGAGCCTATCGGTGACCCAGTGCCTGGAGAGCCCAACCAGGCACTTGTCCAGCGACTCCTCGCCTAAGGTCACCTCCTCCTCAGCCTCCTCCTCGGAGACCTTGCAGAGCTTCTTGGCGCGGTCGGAGGTGGGGTCCCAGGTGCCGTCGGGCCGCGGCCGGAGCTCCTCCTCCGTGTGCGCGTACCGGCATCCCTCCCCGTGGTTGCACCCGTCCGGGCCGGCGCCCCGGCGGCGGAAGTAGGAGCACAGGGTCGTCTTCGACATCGGGTGCAGCGGCCTACCGCCGCCGGCCGGGGCGGCGGCGGCGGGGGCGGCGGGGGCGGCGGTTTCCTCGACAGAGGAGGCGGCAGGGGAGAAGGCTTCAGCTGCTGCTGCTGCTTCATCTCCGGTAGGTTTCTCCGGCGAGTCCTCTCGCCTGCGCTTATCCCCGGCGGGGGCGGCGACCTCCTCGACGGCGGAGGCAGCGGGGGAGGCTGCTACTGCTGCTGCTGCATCTCCGGTAGGTTTCTCCGAGGAATCCTCCCTCTTGCGCTTATCCCCGGCGAGCTCAACCTCACCCTGCTGCTTCGGCGGCGGCGGCGGCGGCGTGCTGTCCTCCATGGCTGCGCGGAGGGTTGCGAAAAAGATTCTAGAAGAGAGCTCCGGCTGTTTTGATGGAGGCAAACTTGCTTTGGGCTTATTTTACAGAGAAGCCTCTGGGCTACGTATTTTAATTTGGGCCTTGTCCATGAATGTTGCAGAAAAACTTTAATGGGCCAGATTATGTAGCGCCGCTAGATCCCGTCGCTCTCTGTGCCATTTCCACTGTCTCGGGCGGCTGGCGAGCTCGCCGGCGGCGTGGAGGGAGGAGGAACAGCCAGGTACTGACAAGCACATTGTTCTCATCTTCATCATCTGTTGCAGAAATAGATCAAATCAATGTCGCTGAGGCCGAGGACCACCGTCAGCTCCGCCCTCCATGCCGCCGCCGCTGAGGGCAGGGGAAGCCGACGGGGCCAGCATTTCAATGTCCAGCTGCTCCGGCGCAGAGCGCCAAGGAGTTGCTGCTGTTCATGCCTGGCGATGCCGACAGGTCCGTGCTTGACCGACTTGGGAAGGTCAATGTCTACGCCCAGTTCTCACTTAACAGTTCTCGCGCCAAGGAGTTGCTGCTGTTCATGCCTGGCGATGCCGACAGATCCGTGCTTGACCGACTTGGGAAGGTCAATGTCTACGCCCAGTTCTCACTTAACAGTTCTCAATTTCTCACCTGTCACAGTAACATGGTAACATGTGCAGGTTAGGCACTTCACTTGACATAAAGCAGTCTTTTTTTGGGAGAAATTGCAGCCAACTCTCCCAGTCTCACAAGATAAATGAAGTCTCCGCGCAAAAGACTCCATGTTTGGTAGGTGGATGAAGTCAAGTCACCCATTATTTTTTAAAGCTCCATGTTTGTTAGGTAACAGTGTGTGCCTATAAAAGCTTTGCCATGGAGTTCTCTTGGTCGCTGCAGATGTATCTCGCTCAGTTTTCTTCTCCAGGTATATATTCAAAGGCTCCTTCCTTCCCTCATTGCCTCTAGGTAGATATTTTGTAGCTATTCCGCCGCTGAGGGCAGGGGAAGCCGACGGGGGCAGCATTTCAATGTCCAGCTGCTCGGACGCAGAGCGCCAAGGAGTTGCTGCTGTTCATGCCTGGCGCTGCCCACAGATCCGTGCTTGACCGACTTGGGAAGGTCAATGTCTACGCCCAGTTCTCACTTAACAGTTTTTAATTTCTCAGCTGTCACAGTAACATGGCAACATGACATAATTTTTTTATTCTTAAGAAAGAAGTCTTTTTTTAGGGAGAAATTGTAGTCAACTCTCTAGTCTCACAAGGTAAATGAAGTCTCGCAGAAAAAGCTCCATGTTTGGTAGGTTAATGAAGTCAAGTCACCTTTTTTTTTTTTTGAAAGCTCCATGTTTGGTAGGTGAATGAAGTCGAGTCATCCATATTTTTTGAAAGCTCCATGTTTGGTAGGTAACAGTGTGTGCCTATAAAAACTTTGCCATGGAGTTATCTTGGTCGCTGCAGATGTATCTCGCTCAGTTTTCTTCTGTAGGTATATATTCAAAGGCTACTCCTTCCCTCATTGCCTCTAGGTAGATATTTTGTAGGAGTAGCTATTACTAACATTGATGAAACTACTCTGTAATCTCTCATTATGTCATTGTGTGTTATGATGTTTTCACCGATTACAACTTACTATTTCTTTTCAATTTTCTTTAATTGATATACATGGTCAAAAGTTTCACCCCTGAACCTGTGAGTGGGCTATTTGATCTCATTATGCATCAACTACCTTTTGCAGTGAAGGGATAATTTTCAGTAGGTTATCTCAATGGTGTGAATGTTGGGTTGAATTCCAAGTTGGTACAAGATGGTTTATCGCTGCCAAGCGGCATGCCACCTGAACTGAAGACTAGTCGAACTTCTGAACAAGTTCCCAATACTGGGGTTTTCTTATCCATGATATGTCAAAAATGTCTTCCTCAGTGAATAATCTTGAAAATCATGGTAACATAAACTCTTCTAAGAATTGTTTGATTATTTCACTCTTCTTGATGATGATATCAATGATTAGTCAAAAAACTTGTTCTGTGAGCATTGTTCAGCTGGCGGGGGACTTACGGGGGTCAAATTATCCAACCTTGGTTTGAGTTTTGGTAGGCGCATGTGGGGTGAAATTTTTGGGTCCAGAGCACCCCAGGAGAACAACTATATATATAGTTCATAGGAGGCCTTCTTCTTACAAGCAGGGGTAGTTACCCCCTAAACATTTGCTGTTAAATTTATGGACCAACCAGATGTCCAGGTTAATGGATGCCATAGAATCCACAACGAGTCAACTGACTGAATGAATTAAGGACAAATATGTATTTGTGCAGCAGCTACCTTTTTTACTATCAGTTGGGCACATACAAACGTTAAAATAATGAACTGGTATGCGATAATGGAATATAAACTTTTCTAGATATGGAAAATACTACGTGCAAGTGAACCAATAGATGCTTCTGTATTAAGAACTTCTAGCACTTATCGTTGGCCAAAATGTTCTGTATTCACATGTAACACAATATATATTTGTAGAACTAGTGTATACTCCAAATAGATGGAGTACCTGTTTAGACCAAGATGGATTATGTAGCAGCTCAAAACAAAGGAGCAAGTATACTTACTTTATATGTTATAGTTTTGGAGTATACTTACTACAAACTGAAGTATCAGGTAAATCTATTAGTGATTGGAGTACGCAGTATACAAACTTCTAATTAGATTATGGAATACATGTATCATTAGTTAAGCATAACATATGGATATTTTGACTTGCATGGAGTACCTTCCATATCCACTCTTCTCTTTATTCTCTCAACTTGCTTTGGACAATAATAATCCAATCAGATGGTGCCAACTGAATTCATTTAATTTTGAAAGTGCACAGGAATCCTTGCGTGAAAAGCACAACCCATTTTCACCGTTCTATTTCTAGCAACAGAAGAAATTAAAGAACTAGTTATGGCTTTCACTGTTTCAGTGGGTTTTCGTGCTGGGGTTATGTCTGACATTTTTCCAACTACCGTTCTATGCTATATACATGCTGTATGAGATGTCTACCTCACAGTGCTAGTCCTCTACCTTTTTTTGGTACACATTTGCTGTATATTCTTGTACTCTGATGATTAGCCATCTGCTGCATATATTTTGCTACTATATTTTTGTTAGTTGTCTACAGTATATTCTTGCAGCCATCTATTGCATATCGATCAGTAATTTTTTTTCCATGCATTGATGTTTTAGTTGTTGTCAGCTTCATTTCCTCCAGCAAGATATTTTTTCTTAACTTCCCCAAAAGATAATTCTCCTAGTTGTGCAAAATACCTGTGTGGAAGACCAAGAAAAACATGCAAGGAATACCTAAAAAGGAAAAAAAAAGCGAAAACAATGCTAGTACAAAACTTGTTCACTAGAGCAAAGCAACAATAATGAAAGAGACACAAAAGAACACGCGCCATCCTCTGGGCCAAAACTACAAAAGCTAAATGCCATATGCTTTGGGCAGAAGTGATGGTATGCCAGGGAAAAACTGCTAAACCGTTGCTCCCTTCTGTTCTAAAAAGTTGATATTTTGGAGATTGACACAATTTTTTACCAGTAGTTAGTATTATAATGTACATTTATTGAACCTAATAATACTATGATTATGAAAGTAAATTAGCACCTAAGATTACTAAGTGTCTTTTCTATATACTGTAAACGTATTAGGTAGTCAAAGTTGACTAGACATATATCCAGTACATCAACTTTTTCTCAGCTTGAGGGGGCATCAAATCAGTAACATCAACTCTGATCACAACTTTTCCTCAAAATTGAACTCATAAAGCAATTAAAAAATCCATTATATCATGAATACTGGATTTTTTGAAATTTGATATGATTGGTAAAATCTTATTCTATGTATATATTTGCTGATGTTTTCCAATTACAGTTAAATTTATTGTTTTATGTTTATATAGAACCAAGGATGCCGATCGTTCCATCGACCTCTGGAACTATTGCTAGTACAGGGGCACCCTTGTATAAGGTTGCTCCCGTAACAAAGATTCTAGTTGAACCAGGCAAGGCATTGAAGTCTCCTTTCTTGGTAAAACGACAATCTTTTCGTAGACCAGATGCCAGAGTACTGGAGGATTTGTACAAGGACACTATATGTACTAGTACTACGATGGCAATAACATGGTGGTAAGTGTGATATCTGTCATTTAAACATCTATCAGTTATTACTTTGATTGTTTTTGCTTATAATGTGGTTCCTTATTGCTTTTCCGACGGTATCGGTGTTATCAGCTCAAGGTTTGAAGATATTCAGAAACTAGTGCAGATTGGAGGAAGGATGAATAACTTTTGGCTAAACTTTGCTGTTAGCAACATGGGGAGAGAGGATGCTCGCGACTTTTGGAATACCAAGTGTCTGGGTTGGAGGCACTATGTTGATTCAGACTGGGCGGAAAAATCATTGAGTGGACGTTTGGATCCTGAGGATCTGAAAAATCTGTTTTATCGTGAATCAGTTCTGTATAATGCTTCACAATCACATATGGTATGATCTTGACTCTAGGAAAACTAGGGTAAATAGCTTTCCAAAAAATACTAGTGCAGATAAGTTAATTTATTCGTATATCTGCTATAAAACCAGTCCGTAAATTAGAGCCAATGTTATGGTCACAATTCCAGTTATATACATGTAAATGGATTCATATTGGAAATCCAAACTGAGCTCTTTCTTTGATTTTACCTAGGTATTCATTCCAGTCTGTCATGATGCTCATTGGACTTTGTACGCTTTCAACATGTGTGATCAGAAGCTCAGTATTCTGGACTCTCTACCAGACACTACGAAGGGTGTTAATGATCCCGCCGAGCGTCACCAAAAAACAAGATGCAATATCTGCGATGCACTTACCGTAACCATGAACTTTGCAATTGATTTTCGTAGCTGGGAGTATCAGTTTCCCAAAGTACCTAGACAACAGAACAGGTATTTGCTGCTTCATGAATTATTTTGAGGTTCTCAAACTTGTCCCATTTCCTGATTTGTATGCCGTGGAACTTCAATTTTCACTTAGTAGGTCCCACACGTACAGTTATGTCGCTTTTTTCTGCTATCAATGTAGGATTCCCTTGCCAATCCTATTTGGTTGAATTGGTTTTTTTTTTGCAGTCATTTGGTTATCTGCTATTTGTATAATGGGCATCAAATGAGTTTAAAATCATGTCCTGGTTCATAGAAAAACACGTCAGGTTGCCAAAGAAGATAATAATTTTTCCATAGCTAGTTTTAGAGAATCTCCACCGGTGCCCCCAACCTGCCTCCCAAAAGGGCCCCGGCGCGTTTATTGGGCTCGAGGTTGAAAACGAGGCCACACCCGCGGCCCCAAAAGCCTGCCGGTGCACCCACGGCCCCAATAAATGAGCCGGTGCGGTGGCAGGGTCCTCTCGGTAGCGCCGGCAGCCCGCGGCAGGTAGAATCTGATGACCCTCGTGTGGTCGGCGGAGGAGAGCGGCGTCCTCGTCGACCTCACCAAGGACAACGACGCCATGCCGCAGGTGAAGAAGGAGGAGTAGGATGCCGCCAGTAGCGGGCGGCGGCTAGGTCCTTTTTTTAATTTTTTTTTGTTAAATTCGATGTAAACCTTCCAATTTTTCAATACATTATCAATGAATCGACGGTTTTGCAAAAATCGGGCCGATGTTTTGGGGGCGCTGGTGTGGGAGCCCGGCCCCTATTTTCAGGGAGGGCCTGTCGACGCTCCCAAAACTGTCCAACCGGCGCCCCTGCCGGCTACAAAATTGGGGGCGCCGGTGGAGATGCTCTTAGAATGAGCTGATCGCACCATTGTTATTAACAACAAATTATACCGTATGTCTGCAATTTGGTTTAGCAGGAAACAAATCTGCGATGCACCTTATATTGTGAAATTTTGCTAGTTTCTTGAGTATTATACTTCTTGATCCATGGACTATAAATTAGTTTAGGCTCATTGCAGTTAAGGACACCAATATCTAGAATTCTACTTCCTCCGTCCCGAAATATAAGCCTTTTTAGAGAGCTAAGTTAGCTCTCTAAAAAGGCTTACATTTTGGGACAGAGTAATATTATTTTGTTGGACCGTTGCAGTCCTTGTCCTACTTTACATGGCTACTAGATTGATTGATCATTTGATCTGGAATTTTCCTAGGTTATTAATCAGTTAATATTAAAATCATAAAATGTAAGGATAAATAAGTATTCTTCAACCTCAATAATGACATTGCAATCTGGGCCTACATGTTGTATATAATCAATCGCTTGTTTTGCCATCATTAACTCATTCCCACCTCCTTTTGGCAACCGAAGCCTAAGTCTTCTTTAAAATCAACACAGAGAACAAATTGAACATCCAAAATCTATTTTTATGTATCTTGCACCACGCTTCCACTGCTTTGGCTCTGCCACGGATTCAGCCGTGGTTTAGGTGCACTGTATTGTGGCGGCCACAGCGGTTGGGGACATCTTTGTAAGCACCAAGTGTGTGCCCTCAAAACCGATGAGATAACTTCCTTGGATCTCACTGCTCAGGACGAGGAAGGTAGCAAACTTGGGGATGACAGAATAATCAACATCAACTGGAATGTCCTTAGAAGGCAAAACTCTGACCGTGGAGACGCTAGGGTAGACGTTGCTGAGCAGCGCAATAGTAAAGGGAGGTGCACCCAGCGTGATCACATGGCCTCCTTGTTGGTGTCATTGTTGTCATCGTCAGAGCATTCCGTCACACACCTGGTGGTTGTCGGCGCAACAACATCACTGATGTTGATGGCATCAGTGTCGGTGTTGGTGTCGAGCACCAAGGTGGCCGGGGGCTTGGCAGCGGATGAGTTCCCGTGAGGCACAGCCAGTGAGCCAACCACCTCCTTGCTGTGAGGTCCTTGTCGATAATGGTTGTTGCAGCGGTGGAAGCTGATCGAGGCTGAGCGAGTGGCTCCACTTCCACCGTGGAGAGCACACAGGTTACGGTGACCTGGAGAACATAGCTGGTCGTCAGTGTTGAAGTATAAATGCATTGCCTAGTCTCTTCCATCAGATCGGTCTTTTGGTTGCATTGGCTAGAGCATGCAGTTCTACATGGTATCAGAGCCAAGAGGTCTTGAGTTCAAGACCCGGCTGGCGCAATATAAAAATAAAAATATTGCAGCCCACTTTCGGTCCACGTTTAGGCCTGAGGAAGCCACACTTGAGAGGGAGTGTTGAAGTATATGCATTGCCTAGTCTCTTCTATCAGATCGGTCTTTTGGTTGCATTGGTGCATTGCCTAGTCTCTTCTATCAGATCGGTCTTTTGGTTGCATTGGCTAGAGCATGCAGTTCTTGGCGCCCAGACCTTTCATTGAACATGTGGTGTGTTGTGCGCGGCACGGCCACCACGCCCAATGCTCGATGTCGAACCTGTCGTGGGCATGAGGACCAGAGGCTTGCTCGTGGATGAAATCAGCGTCGCCACCTGAGACAGATGCCCTCTGGCCTCTAGTCATGGCTGGGAATCCAGGAGAGGCTGTGTCGGATTCTGGAGTCGTCCGATCTGAGCCGTGATGCATCTGTTGACTTCAAAAGCTCGTCGATCCGCTTCCACTGCGTGAGTGTCTGGTCGAGGGTGTCAAGGGTCACTGCGGTCGCCGCTAATGCTGCCTCCGTCGTTCTAGTCGACACATCCATCACCTCCGGAAACCCAAATCGAGTGGAAGAACTTGGGGATTTTTTTGGAGCATTTGTTGGCTTTGATACCAACTGTCACACCCCGTTGCTGCCGGCGATACCGGGACATGAGGTCGATACAAAGTGGATACAATGGTGCTTGTGGTAGCACCGGACCTGAAGAAGATGACATCCTAGAGCAGAGGAAGAAAAAGACTGACGAGAGGAGGAGGTTCAGTTTCTTACTGTTATGTTCTGTTCGATACCCTCCCCGTCTGTTGTTGCTTCTTGCTTTGTAGTCACCAGTATGTGCCTTAGTACAAGTCCAAATGTAGCCCAGCCCACGACCTCCAAGCCAGAATACTATGCATGTGTTACACTAGCAGACACGTACTTTAAAGAAAATCTTGCAAACACAGATCCTAAGGCTAGCCAACACAGACAAGGTCCAAGCATCAAGTAACTTTTCGAGAAAACGCAAAGAGTTCATTGAAGATATAGAGTTTGTTACACGCCTCCTAGGAGGCACACAACATTATTACAGCAGGGAAAAAACTAGTGTACATCCCATGTCATCGGTACAACGTCTCTTAGCCCTTTGGCTGAAACTTCTTGTTCATTTTCTATCTGTCTCTCGAGTCTCGAGCAGAAGCACGCGCAGTTCACTGTGCCCAGGCTAGTTGTGCCGCACACACATTTAAGAATATTGTTTGTATTTTTGTGAACTGTTTGATAGATTGTTTCTATGATGACCAATCTCTTATTTTGTGCTTACTCGCGTGGATCTTTATGTTTTGGACAAATTTTATTGTAAGCTGAAAACACATATTTGAGAAGCCGGATCACCAATTTACCGTATTTTTCTCTGTGCACTTGTAGCGATGATTGTGGATTTTTTGTATTCAATTTTATGCGCTTGTGGGATGGCCATCAACTTGTTCAATGGTTTCCAATTGTAAGTTGTCGCCTCCTTGATTTTATTTTATTTTGTGTTTTTGGCACACATATTGTAAATCATTGGATGTTATATGTCATTAGGAATCAAGGGAACTGCGGAAGGATTTTCTGGCATACATACTCTTGTGCAAGGATAAAAATATTCTTATGCCTGAACAAATTTCTTCTAGGATTAAAGATCTTCCTGGTAAGATACTGAGATGTTGTGGAGGCTCGTCATGTTTGTTTTTTTGTCACGATATGATGGACATACACATTAGAACACATCCAGATTCGGGCATCATCACGACACAGGTGAGTGTGCCCATTTGCACACTCTGAAATCGTGGGTGAATATGCAACAATAAGAACAAGCACATCTGTTTTTCCACCACTAAGAGATACTCCCTTATGAATACGGTTGAAATGAACTCCAAACCTCCAAATCCACATCTACATATATAATGGGGCTCGCTATGCTATTAGTAATTACAGGAGAATAATGTTTTATCTATGTGGTAGGTGAAATATGCATTCTTAGATCAGAGTAGTCCTTTTGCTGCCTTTTCATACTATCAGCTGGTCTCATCTGAGAAAATGGCAAATTAGGAGTGACATTTTGATAAAAAGATCATAATGGTGGGAGCATTAGTAAGTCAAACCTCCCAGCGGTTGTCACAGCTGCATGACAAGCAACCTTAAATCATATTATCTTTATCTAAAGTTCTCATTTTATTGAACATAATTAAGCTTTCTTATATTTATCCAATCCTTTATAATTTCTGGTATTAGTTCTTCACAATATTGGTATCTTGCCATAGATACTATACTACCTCTGATCCATATTAGTTGTCGAAGGTTCAATGAACCCAGACATATTTTAGGCAACATTTTGCCTAAATCTGTGACAGTTAGTTTGGATCGGAGGGAATAATAAGTTTCCAAACATTCTGTCACTTCTTTGTCTCTACATTTTTATACTGCATGTTATTTTCATTCTGTTTATTGTGGTGCATATTCTTGTATTTTATTACTTTCATTCATGCTTTCTCCACCATTTACTACTCAACTGATAAGTTAGAAGTGGTGTTTTGGAGAAGCTGTCAAAAGATGGGAGGAAAAGTTGAGAAACTTATGTTGGTAATAATAGTTTGTACTAATGTCACTCGTTTTCGATATTGCATAATGTTCTTGTTGTCTTTTGGGAAATTTCTGGTGGGTTAGTCCCTTTGGACCTCCACACCCTCTTATATATATAGCTCAACTAGGCTTACAACTTCATTCATACACTAGAACACTCTAGATTCTAGTAGGGCACTAGTACTATACTAACACATACTCCACACTCCTGGAATACTCTAGACACTACTAGGGGTACTACTACTATAATGACTCATACTCCAACACTCCCCCTCAAGATGGATGATAGATATCTATCATTCTCATCTTGTCACATGCTAAACTACACTCCTTAACTCCTAAACCTTTAGTTAGACAGTGTGCTATTTGTCCTCTAGAGTTTACATGGCTTAACTTCAAGGTGCCTTCGTCGAGCTGCTCTTTGATAAAAAATCGATCTATCTCCACATGCTTTGTCCGGTCATGTTGGACTGGATTATTGGCTATGTTGATTGCTGACTTATTGTGACACCATAGATTCAATGGCCCTCTCCGTAGTAGCTTCAATTCTGATAGGAGGCCTTTCATCCATAGAAGCTCACTCATACACACGGACATTGCTCTATATTCTGCTTCTGCGGTTGATCGGGAGACCAGTGGTTGCTTCTTGCTTCTCCAAGATACCAAGTTTCCTCCTACAAAGACACAAAAGCCTGATGTTGACCTTCTGTCATCAAGGCAACTAGCCCAATCAGCGTCGCAATAGCCATCTACATTCAAGTGACCATTGGCCTTGAACAATAAACCTCTTCCAGGGCTCCCTTTTAGATAGCGTAAAATTCGGTGGGCTGCCTCTAAATGCCCACTTCCTGGGTCATGCATGTAGCGGCTGACCACACTCACTGCATAGGATATGTCAGGTCTCGTGTGGCATAAGTAGATGAGTCGACCTAGAAGTCGTTGGTAGCTCTCTATCAACTGGATCTCCAGATTGTGCACACAATTGATGATTTTGCTCAATAGGAGTTGAAGCAACTCGACACCCAAGCATTCCCACATCACTAAGGAGGTCCAAGACATATTTCCGTTGCGAGAGAACTATCCCTTTGGGGGACCTCGCAATCTCAATGCCTAGAAAATACTTCAACTGGTCGAGGTCCTTAACCTCAAACTCTTTACTTAACTTTTGTTTTAATTGTGACATCTCAACAGTATCATCACCCGTGATAATTATATCATCCACATATACTGAAAGAATCGTGATGTGCCTCCTAGAATGCCGGTAGAACACAGTGTGATCCCCATTGCATTGGGTATATCCCATACCACACATAGCACGCCGGAATCGATCAAACCATGCTCGTGGAGATTGTTTAAGCCCATATAATGACTTCCTCAACCTAAGGACCTTCCCATGAGTTTGAGATGTACCAAAGCCAGGTGGAATCTCCATGTACACTTCCTCCCGAAGATCACCGTGCAGGAATGCATTTTTCACATCTAGCTGGTATAATGGCCAACCAAAATTTGCTGCACATGATATCAATGTTCTCACTGTACTCATCTTTGCCACCGGTGCAAAGGTCTCATCATAGTCAATTCCATAAGTTTGACTATAACCCTTTGCAACAAGTCTGGCCTTGTACCTCTCGATTTTGCCGTTTGGGTCTTGCTTCACAGTGTAGACCCATTTGCAGTTAACTGGTTTCTTCCCTTTTGGAAGTGATACAAGCTCCCATGTCTTATTTTTCTCAAGGGCTGCCATCTCCTCCAACATCGCATCATGCCACTTAGGATCTTGTTTTGCTGCTCTCCAATCACTTGGGATTACCACTGACTGTAATGAAGCAATGAAGGCTCTATACTCACTTGACAACGAGTTATACGACACATAGCTTGCAATATCATGCTCAAAACCATACCGTTTAAGAGGCTTTCCCGCTGCAGCTCGTGGTTCTTTCCTCAAGGCAATAGACAAATTCAATGAATCATCAAGGACACATGGTTCACTCTCATATGCGTCAACTTCAACGACCACTGGAATCTATTTTTGTTGATATTGCTCCCCCTGCAATTCAACCTCACCATTTGTTTGAGCATGTTGTTGATGTTGCGATTGCCTCCTTGTATACACCCTTAGGTTTTCTTCCTCGTTTGGTTTTCTCCATGTACCCTCAGTCGTAGGTTGTCTCCTCGTATACACTTTCAAATTTTGTTCCTCATTTGGCTTTCTCCATCTCTCTTCACTCATAGGATATGGAATTGAACCAGTCACAACTCTGGATGGTTCATCCTTCTTTATCCTTAGTTGTTCACTCTCCCCCTCTCAACTAGCATCACTTGTGCTAGGAGAGTCGAAGTCAAATAAGGAGCTGAGATCCGTCTTCTCCCCATAGAAGGGTTCAGACTCCCTAAATGTCATGTCCATGCTTACAAATGTTCTCCTCTCACTAGGACTCCAACACTTGTAGCCTTTTTGTCCAGATGGGTATCCAATAAAGATGCACTTCACGGCACGTGGATCCAATTTTCCCATTGAAGGTCTATGGTCTCTGACAAAGCATGTACACCCAAACACCTTTGGCGGAACAATGAACTCATTTTTGCCATAGATCATTTCATATGGAGTCTTCATCCCAAGCACTCTTGATGGCATCCGGTTGATGAGATAAGTAGCAGTCATAACTGCTTCACTCCATAAGAATTTAGGCACATTCATCGTAAACATAAGTGATCGAGCTACCTCCAGTAGATGACGATTCTTCCTTTCAGCTACTCCATTTTGTGGAGAAGTATCGGGGCACGAAGTTTGGTGAAATATTCCTTTTTCCAAAAGGAAATTGCCAAATTCATGGTTCACATACTCTGTCCCATTATCAGTCCTGATAATCTGAATACAAATGTTGAAACGATTTTGGATATATGCATAGAAATCCCTGAAACATGTAAGCACCTCACTTTTTTTGTTTCATCAGATATATCCAAGTCATCCGGGAGTAACAATCAATGAAGGTGACAAAATACTTCATTCCACTAACAGAGCATCAGAGTGAATCAATACAAAGGGCGATGTGCTCCGGAGTCCACGACTCACATATGATGTCCTTGTGTGCTTTCCATACTCACAAGCATCACACACAAGTTTTCCTTTATCCATGTTTTTCATTTCTTCGGGAAATATTTTACTCATAGTATCAAAGGACAGATGGCCCAGTCGACAATGTAGGAGCATCACCTTTGCTTCATGATCACTAGCAGCAGCTGTTAGAGAAGTGCATAATGCAGTATCTGTTTCCTGTCTATCCAAATACCATAGTCCCTTATGCCTGACACCAACGCCAAGTCTCCTTCCCGTTGTCCTCTCCTCGATTATACAGTTGTATCGGTCAGCAATCACTCGACAATCAATATCATCAACCAAGGCGCTCAGAGACACCAAATTAACCGGAAATGATGGAGCATATAAGACCGAAGACAATGTAATTGATGGAGTACATTTCACTATGCCGACTCCTTTGACAGGCTGATAAGTTCCATCGGCTGTTTGGATGGTCTCTTTATACATGGGTGGATGTGGAGCATAAGATGCAAACTCACTCCATCTACCTGTGACATGTGCTGATGCTCCCGAATCTAGTATCCAACTTGAACAAGAAGTTCCATTTAACGTAGGAGCCCGATTTGACATACCTTCTTCCGTTTGTGCAAGATTTACGAAGTTTCCTAGGACTGTTGTTTTTCCACTTTGCTCTGGAATTTCCACGCTCTTCTTTGGCTGTCTCAGTTTGTCTATCTCCTTGAGCAACTGAGACATTTTCTCAAGTAGCTTCTCAATTCTTTGATTTCCCCCCATTGATCAAAGACTCAAAAGTTGCTGAAAAAAAACCAACAAACAAGCTTCTGTCTCCTCCGCTCTCCTAGTTGCACCCTCTGACAACTTGTCCTCAACGGCTCAACCCCTCTGGATGCTTCTCCAGGCTGCACACACACAGCCAGCCGCTGCCACAGAAACCTCAAATTCAAGCAGCACGACGTCCACTTCCTGATGTTCTTGCTGAGAGCCACGAGCTCTCTAGACTCTCTCCTCTGTCCTCTACTCGCGCACGTAGCAAGCAGCAATCACCACTGTTCAGAGCAGCTACAGCTTCCTTGCTTCTCCTTACTTCTTCCCTTCAAGCCACGAGCAACTTCTCCCTTCACCACCTCAACCGATCGCTGCAGACTCGCTGTACACACGCCTGCCACCGGCTCCACACCTCCAGAGCAGCACTCCACTCCTCTGCCCTTCTACTCCACCGAATCACCGCCTACTACCACCACCAGGACCAAGCGCCCCTTCCTCTCGCCGCCTCCTAGGAGCACCACGGCTCTGATACCATGTTGTCTTTTGGGGAAATTTCTGGTGGGTTAGTCCCTTTGGACCTCCACACCCTCTTATATATATAGCTCAACTAGTCTTACAACTTCATTCATACACTAGAACACTCTAGATTCTAGTAGGACACTAGTACTATACTAACACATACTCCACACTCCTGGAATACTCTAGACACTACTAGGGGTACTACTACTATAATGACTCATACTCCAACAGTTCTGTTAAAATTGTGAAGTGGAACAGCCATGGTTTTGTTTCAAATAAAAAGTCCTATTTACCTAGGAGTTGTGTGAGTCTCAGTTTCGTTGACCGAATTCATAGACAAGCATTAGATGAGAAATACCATGAAAACACATATCAGTAAAGCTTTGACTCTACTGTTTTTTGCTCTGTAAAAGGCCTCCTAGGAGGATTGTACCAAACCCTATCTTTCCAATGAAATGAAAAGGAAAAGTCTTTTGTGTTTTCTCAAAAAATCTAGATTTAATAAATCCCTATTAGATATAGTTGTATCTGTTATACAACTGCAAACATGTAATATATCAATGTACACCATTGTAAGTTGGGCCCACCAACACCTAGTGCTTATAATTAGTGAGGTAATATGTAGCTTTGGAAGTGAAGGAGGTGCTTAAATCCAACTACTTGTCTTGTACATATTGACTGAACCGTAAGTGACTCTGTTCTCTACAGGCAAGATGATGGATTTCACAGTGCAGAAGGTTGCGAGGGAATATGCTACACTTTGCACTGAAAATCAGGGAGAGCATGGTGATGTTGGCTCATCCAATAATGAATCTTCTGCTCACGTGGCTGTTGGAAATGGCACAGATCTAGAGGCATCTGTTGAAAGCTTGAGTGAGCACATTAGTTTTTCTAATTGTTTTGAGTGGGGTATTTGTTTTCTAAATTCATATTGGAAACCCAGTAGAGAAGCGCCTTCTGCGATGTCGAGTGCTCCTCATCTTGCGTCAGCATCTTCAGATTTTCTCAATAGATGTCATCAAGTTACCTCCGATGGGGACGGGGTGCTCCATATTGCTGCAAGGTTTGGAAATGATAAAATAGTGAAGGAAATTAATACAAAGAACAGAATCCTCTCAGGTGTGCTCTTATCAGCAGTGAACAACAGAGGAGATACAACACTACATTGTGCGGCTTCTGGAGGGAGTAATGTCATGGTCAAATTCTTTTTGGAAGATATGATGCGAGAGAACATGGATTCAGTTATTATTGCCAAGTTTCTGAGGGCCCAAAATATCAAAGGAGAGACATGCTTACACGAGGCGGTGCGTCACGGACATCTGAAGATTGTGGAGACACTGCTTTCGGAGGACAAAAGGATTGTGGACTTGAACATTGAGGACTTGAAAGGCCCCATGCTGGTGCAGATAGTGGACAATGAGGGTATATCTCCACTCTACCTGGCTACGACTTTACGAAGAATTGAGATTGTCCGGGGCCTCACAAAAAGTCCATACAATCAAGATAAGTATGCAGTGTCCTGTGCAGGCCCTGCAGGGAAAACAGCATTGCACGCGGCCGTGGTTCTCCTAGACAAAGGTATGTATATTAACTGCTAGCAGTTTGATCTTCCTCGTTCTTTTTACAAGGCATCCAGTAGTTCTGTTGCGGCCAACTTGTTTTGTGTGTATTCAAATTGATGTGATGGCAACGGCAAGAACACTGCAGCCTATTATTGCTACTGTAGATGATTACAGTAGCATATATATGTGTAGTGTCACTGATGCCAAAGGACCTTTTGACAAAGCTTGACTGCCTGCAGTATAAAATGGGATTTGACTGTGTGAGGATAGTGCCTAGGTAGTTTAGTCGTATATTCGTTTTCTAGATAATGGCAGAACAGTCATCCCTAGCATCATCCGAACACAAACTGTCAAAGAAAGCTAAGTTGTAGGGGAGGTCCCGACAGAAAAATTATTTGAAGAGATAAAATATATGCAAGATGGAAAGGAAGCAGGGAATATACAAAATGGCCTAGCCTAGGACATAGCCCAAAGAAAATTACAGCGCGCCTAGCCAAGATATAAGAGGAAATTTCAGATCGTCCTTCATTCTTTAAGAAAGGAAGGAAGAGGCCTATTGTAAAAGAAAAGGACCAAGCTCTAACAGTAACAAGCAAATGACATCCTGACAACCTAGAGATTACAAAGACTACTGCTAAACCATCATCCATGTTGGGATATAAAGCCCATGATAACTTGATCCATCATGTGCTCCTGGCACATAGACCACGAGCGCGACCAATCAATAAATAAGTAGATAAGGCATTAGAAATATTCCGCTCGTCAAAGAAAACATCACTAAGGCATAACCCAATTGAACATCACAAAGCCCTAGAAACAAAAATATGCGTGTGTATGCAGCACACACGGAACCTCTGTGAGTCAATTACCAAAGATATGTGAAATAACGTGAGGGTTTGCGGATGGGGTCAAATTAAAAGCAACTAGGGCTACAAAATGCAGTAACTTGAAAAATGTTGAGTACAGAGGTGGCGGCTGATACCTTTGGGGTGGATGCTCACGTTCTGTTGTGTCTAGGATTACAGAAAGGGGTCAAGTAGCTAGAAATTATTATTCATTGCTGCACCTGTGTATTAGCAAGACAAGGCAACTAGAAAATGGAGCAAAAAGCAAGAAAATAATCACGAGCCAAAAAAAAAACTTGCTTTGTTTTTTTCTTTGAAGTGCTGTCTTTCCCACTGGTCAGGTTTTTTTAATAAGTCTCTACAAGTCCATGTGTCAGTTCTACAGGTCTGAATTATTGAATAATAACGAATACTTGCAAATACACATCATACTTCATGGAATACACTCTTTTGCACAGGCGCCGTGCTCAGGTTGTAGGAGCACCTGCAACCAAGTGTGCCACAGCATTTTCTTATTCTATTTTCCCAGGATACTTCCTCACTTTATAGAAAAGGGTATGTGCCCAGCTATATTTTGAGCACATCCGCCAATCAGTCAAGTTGGAGCAGGTTTGGAGAGATCACATCTTCCTCTTTTCTTTGTTCTTCATCCTCTGCAGCAGGACCACAATATTTAAAGAATGCCCTTTGCATTTTCCTTGTTTTTGTATTCTAATTAAGAAACTTGGTACTTCCTCCGTTAACTATCGTAAGACCTTGTAGGTTTTTTCGAAAATGCATGTATCTAGACGCATTTTAGTGTGTAGGTTCACTCATTTTGGTCCGTATCTAGTCCACATTGAAATATCTAAAAGGTCTTATAATAGTGAACAGAGGGAGTAGTAAAATTCTTATAAACCAAATGGTGCTTAATCTTGTTAATGTGAATTGCAGAGCTGGTTAAAATTCTGCTGAAGTTGAAGGCAGGTCTTACATCCCAGGTAGACGAGTCTGGGAGCACTCCTCTGCATTTTTTGGCATCACTTTCCTTGGAACGCAGGGAACCTAAGAATATTGTGTTCCTACTCTACAAGTTGCAACACTATCTAAATATTGTGATAAAGTTTCTGTGTTGCAAAATGGCCGACAAGGGTATCGTAGAACGTATTATGGAAAAAGACCCACTTTCTGCCTTGTACGTGGACTCTACAGGATCATTGCCCATACACATTGCGGCTGCACATGGGAGACTTGATATAGTGAAAACATTGCTTAAAGAATGTTCTTATTGTGAGTCATCGCGCAATGCTTCTGGCCAGACCTTTCTTCATGTTGCAGTTGAGAAGGAAAAGCTCGATATAATAGAATATGTTTGTGGAGAAAAAAAATTCAACAGAATTCTGAACGCAGGGGATAAAGATGGGAATACAGCCCTTCATCTGGCCGTAAATAATGCAAGTGAGAATATCTTCTGCAGTTTAATGCAGAACAGGGAGGTTTGCCTCAATTTTGCAAACAAGGAGGGGCGCACGCCTCTTGATCTCGCATTCTTGGGCCTTCACCCAAAAGTGATATGCATGAAGGTATGTGATGTTGGTAATTCTCACTACTAAGTTCATTGCTTGCACTGGATTATTTCTTCATCTTGGCTTTTCTTGTTTTTTTAATACGGGATGTCACTTGACCAGGGCCCTCGGGAATGGATATTTTTCGACTTGTTGCATGGCGGTGGTGATTTCGGAGTCGGTAGTTGGGACCACCTAGCCAGAAATGTGGTTGAACCAGACTGGGAGAAGGAATCAGAAAGAGTTGGCAAGTCAGCATCTATGCTAGCCGTGTGTGCAGTACTCATCCTGAATGCAGCACTTTTGGCACCCTTCAACGTGGTCAAGCAGATAGACAATAATGTGGCCTTGAATGTGTTTGCTTTCCAAAGCTTTGTGGTTTCCGACTCCATCGCGTTCGTTTGCTCCGTGGCGGCCACATTTTTCTGTGCACGTGCCGGTTTTGCCATGTCGGATGGCTGGACACGCCTGAAAAACCTGATTACTGGGACATTTGCCCTTGGTCTTGCAGCCCTGGCTTTGATCATCACTGTGGCTCTAGCACTCTTCCTGGTGTTACCTGGGGGTACTGGGTTTTTGCCAATAATTATTGCAGGTTTCGGGCTTTTCTCCCACCTGGTCTTGGGCTTCATACGATCCTGGCTCAAATCCACATTTGCCCATGTGAGAGCTATATGGGCTAGAACTGGTCTTATCCAAGTGATATGCATCCTGCTGTTTCAGCGCAGCGCTATACAACCAGTGTGGGTGGTTCCTTCAGGATCGATTAGTCTGTTATGGTCAGTAGCATTTGTCGTCGCTGCGTACGGCATAATAATCTCAGTTACGCAAAAGTTTGCCGGCTAGAGGTAGTTATGTGTTAAGATTTCCCCTCACCTTTTGTATTATCACTTTCCAAATTATCTCATCAATAATGTATGCTAAAATGGCAATACTGATCTCCTGCTCCTCTCGGCACAGCCGAGGATGTGAGCAAGCCAGCAAAAGCTGGAATGCTGCATGAGCTCTCACCCTCTTGACTCTTGACACCATTTGCATTTGCCTTCATCCTGCACTTGCTGGCAGCATAGCCTTCTGCAGCACATTATGCTTGTTAAGAAATCATCATTTTTCTGGACTGGTGTTGGACATCATGGAGGACTAATTATCTCCATCAGTTTAATGTTGATATTCAATCGCCCCTTTGCATATGTTCAATTGGGGGGATTTCTCCCTCTCACATTGTATCCTTGGCGGGATGTAATAAGGATGGGGTTTGGTGGATCATCCGTTTGAACCGTGAGGATGGTACAGCCTCAAAAGGCAGTATGCTTGTTCTCTCAAAGAAAAGATCATTATTCTGGCCTGGTGTTGCACATCATGTAAGTCTAAGACTGATTGTCTCCGTCAGTTTCATGTTGCATCGTTGTTTTCACAGCTGACAGCGCCGAGCTATGGTCTGCAGAAAGGCCAGAGCTTCTTGGTGCGTCAGAACCTGGAATAGCAATATGGCATACACCTTCAACAGCAACGGCCAATGTCCGGCTGTTCTCTTTCCATTGGAAAGCCATCAAACGGCAGCTATCATTCCGGTCATCATGTTGCTTATAGCTTTGTTGTTTGTGTACTTGTCTGAATGAACGGCTGTGTAGCTCGCACATCTCCACGCGACACGATGATGTAGTCTGTACTCTGTACAAGTAGTCGCCTACTGCAGGCTCGGACAGGCTGAAGCGATGCTCGTGGAGTGGACCTGGGAATGCAGCAGCGAAGCTGACTGGTAATAGCTTCAGAGTGGAGTTGTTTCTGTCAGTGGAACGAGGAAATAAGAGATGACGGAGGAAGAGAGGTGGCAGGTGACCACGGAGAGCGGGAGCACGATCCAGTACCCATGCTGACGATCACGAAATGTATTTTTTGCAGCGCATCATAATTCATAAACAGATACGAAAAGCCTTTCCGCCTATGCGATTTCACTGTCCGGTGTGTCCTGGCAACAACACAGAGGGTGTGTTTGGTAGCCCGGTCCAACCGAGAAAATCCCACCTCAGCCGAGTTTCACGTGTTTGTTAGCCCGGTTTTGGTCTTTCAGCCCTGCCCACCTCGCACAGAAATGCCCCCTCAGCCCTGCCCGGTTGTGAAGCTCAAAACGAGCTTCTCATCTCGGCCGAGCTCACTTGGCCCGGAAAATCCACCCCGCGCCCCGCACGTGGGACGAAACCGAGAGGGGTCAAACGCCCCCAGGTCCATTTCTCCCCCATCTCGTTCTCTATCGAGACCGACAGAGAGTCGCCACCAGCTCGCTGCTCTTCTTGCGCCGCCAAGACAGTGGCCGGTGGGAGCTCCTCGCGCCGCCAAGACCGTCGCCGGCGGCGGCTCCTCGCGCCGCCAAGCATCCTCGGGCGCCAAGCCTTCTCGCGCCCCCAAGCAGAGGCGCGGCCGAGCTATTCCGTGTTGGTCGTATCCGGCCCGATCTGCACCTCCCCTTCTTCGATTTGCACCACCCTCCCCCCGATCTATGCTGCCCCGCCCTCGCCAGCGCCGCCACCGGAGCTCCCTGCCAGCGCCGCCACCGGAGCTCCCTGCCAGCGCCGCCACCGGAACTCCCTGCCAGCACCGCCACTGAAGCTCCCTGCTAGCGCCGCACACCGGAGCTCCCGGGACCGCGAAGTACCTGCCAGCGCCGCCTCGTCCCGGCCAGCGCCGCCCTGCACCTGCCAGCGCCGCCCACGCCGTCACCGGAGCTCCCTCACCGGAGTTTTCTCGCCAGGGACCCGATTGCTTTTTAGGGACCCGATTGCTTTTTTAAAGGACCCGATTGCTTTGTATTTTGTATGTAGGGACTTGATTGCTTTCTTATTTTGTAGATAGGGATCGTTGTGTAAGTTTTAGACCTTCTCAGCACATACAACCTAACAAACAACAGATGAAGTCAGCATGTCTCAACCAACCCGACCTACCAAACACACTACAAAATCTCAACTCGGCCTAGCTAAGGTGAGCTTGTATGAGAGCAGATAGCTATTCTCGGTTGGACCGGGCTACCAAACACACCCAGAGAAAATTTTGACAATCTATACAAAATAACATGAGCGACTGAATGTACAAAGATGCACAAACATTCATCAATTAGAATTTTCCGTGTAAAGCAACCTTTAGTAGCTCTGTAGAGTTGCATCATTTAACAGGGGTACAACCGCGAAGGCTTGAGGGCGTGCACATCATTCATCAATTAAAATTTGCATTTATTTCTAAATAAACATAGACCTATTTGTATATTCAAGCAACAAATTAAACCGCGCAAAGCTCCCAGATTGACTTCATAGTCGGGAACCAAATGATATAGAGTGCGGAGATGTTAACATAGGTTATAGCGGGGAAATGGGTTACTGGTTAGTGTCGTCGTAACTCACCGACTTATTGTGTTTATGAACGATGAATCAATATTTTTAGATCTTTTGTAGAACCTCATAATTCTATTTGTTATTTCTTATATACAAACAATTCTCTAAATTATATCATTACCTAAACCCTAAATGTTTTAAAACACTGTATTTTGCAATGACTGGGCTAAAGACAAGGGGGAAAACATGTGAACCACGCTAATAGCAAACACTTCACAGTCCCACCATTTTGCGAGTACCGCCATGCTAGTTAAACAAATATACTAATCTATTCTACTCCCAATAAGTGTTAATAAGCTAATACGTAATGGTGAGGTCATCGATTTAGGATGGGCTCACAAGTCCTAAAGACAGACCACTCAACCAGGGCGGACTAGCCCAAGGACTCAGACACTCAGACAAAACCTGCACATCATCATCTGTGAGTGCAAGCCACGACCAAGATCTTCATCAACATTCTATGGAATACAACTTGTAACCGACTCATAGATGATCCAGAATATCTTGGATTTCCTTGTATCTTTACCAACTGTAAACAGAATCGGCGCATGTAAGTCTAGACTAGCCGTGCATATAAAGGGGGCTCACTACGGGAATGGCGCAATATGCCGAGGGCCAGCGTCTACGCCGACGGCTAAACGTCGGTGCCGTCGGTGTAGGCCACGGGCCAGGCAGCCCACGAAATTGACCGTCGGCGTAGAACTGCCGTCGGTGTAAGATAGCTACGCCGACGGCCTTCTCTACGCCGACGGCAATGCCCTCGGCATAGCTATTTTCTATTTTACCACATTAATCTTGGAAAAATCATAACTAAATCATTTTAATTCATAAAAATACAAATAATATATCAAAATTTGCAGAAAAATAAGATCTATTCATCTAAACCTTCCAAATTTTAGAACTAATTAATTTAATTTGTTAGGATTTTCAGTTTAGGGATTTAGGGTTTTGATTCAGCTGGAAGTCGGGAAATTTTGAACTAGAGCCGCATCATAGTTTGCCCATGATTTTTCTAAAAAATCATTTTCAGGTTCACAAGTAGAAGTTTTATCAGAAATCCATTAATAGTTATATAAAATTAAACCCCTAGCTAAGAAGGTTTATGCCCGCAGTTTTGACCGCATTTTAAATCGAGCCTAACAGATTCAAAAAAAATCAAAAAAATATAAAACCTTCGCATTGTGTCATGTTATGTGACCTAGTTATGAGGGAAAAAATTAAATTTGTACTATTGCAAATATTATAGAAACCCTTTCTCAGATATGACCTATCATGTATGAAGTTTCATGGCTTTCAAGCCAGATGAGCTAGGTCATGACCCAAATCATGGAATAGTTTGTTCAAATGACCCCATGTTGAGCACATGTGTGCATATTGGGATGGCAAACAAATTTCATATTGGGAGTTTTCATTTTCTATGCATAAAAAAATCAATTTCCATTTTCTAAGTGTCAAGATTGGGTTTTTTTGTGAAGCAAGTACTGAAAATACATTACAAAATTATACCACCCTAATTTTCAACAATAGTAGGACACATTTTACGTATATATCACTATTTTTTGTGTGTATGAAGCTTTGCATTAACCTTTCACAAAAAGACAAACTCTTGCCGATTCAGTAGGAAGCGAGGTAAATTTGAACTACAACTGTATCATAGTTTTCCCATGATTTTTTCAAAAAATCATTTTCATGCTCACAAGTAGATGTTTTATCATAGATCCATAAATAGTTCTGCAAAATTCAACCCCTAGCTAAGAAGGTTCATGCCCGCCGTTTCGACCGCATTTTGAATCGAGCATAAGAAGTTCAAAAAAATGTAAAGCCTTCGCATTGTGTCATTTTAGGTTACCTAGTTGTGAGGAAAAATAATAAACTTAGACTATTGCAAATATTGTAGAAACTCCTTCTCAGAAATGACCTATCATGTACGAAGTTTCATGGCTTTCAAGCCACATGAGCTAGGTCATGACCCGAATCATAGAATAGTTTGTTCAAATGACCCCATATTGTGCACATGTGTGTATATTGGGATGGCAAACAAAGTTTATATTGGGAGTTTTCATTTTCTATATATAAAAAAATCAATTTCCATTTTCTAAGTGTCAAAATTGGGGTTTTTTGTGAAGGAAGTACTGAAAATACATTACAAAACTAGACCACCATAATTTTAAACAATATTAGGACACATTATATATATATATATATATATATATATATATATCACCAATTATTTCTGTATGTGAAGCTTTGCATTAACCTTCCACAAAAAAGGCAAACTCTTGCCAATTCAGCAAGAAGCAGGGTAAATTTGAACTACAGCTCCATCATGGCTTTCTCATGATTTTTTGAAAAAATCACTTTTAGATATACAACATTTTATTTTGTTAGAGATACACAAAGAGTTTTGCAAAATTCGATCCCTAGCTAAGAAGATTCATGACCGCCGTTTATCAACGGGATAAAGCGAGGGTTAACGGGGTAAAGCGGGGGTATGACATAAGAAAACTATGTAGAACTTGTTTATCAAGTGGACTCGTTAGTATTTGACATAAGAAGATTATGAGTGAAGGTTTTTCCTTTTTTTGATTTTTTTGAATTGTTTATGTTTTTTCAATATAAATTAATTAGTTCGAGATATCACTGATGATACATTAAATTCAAAAATGAGCATAAGAAATTCAAATTGAGAGATTAGCGAGTCAAACAATTCAAAGATTCAAAAAAATTTAAAAAAAATTTCAAAAAAATTTGAACTTTTTTTGAAAAAATTATAAACTATGCCGACGGGGCTACGCCGAGGGCAAAGCCGTCGGCATAGACTATGCCGAGGGCAATAGCTACGCCGACGGTCAAATAGAGCTACGCCAAGGGACATCTACGTCGAGGGGCTACGCCGAGGGCAGCCCTCGACATAGACTACGCCGACGGCAATTAAGCCTACGCCGAGGACTGTTGGCCGTCGGTGTTTCATAAAATTCCTGTAGTGGCTAGGGGCGTGCCGAGCAGCATCGAATCTCATTCACATCATCCACCATCATATGCGATCTTGAGACCCCCTCAAGTTCGTCCTGAGCATACGGTGATAGTAGAGCCGACCCCAAACAGGAGTAGGGTCATTATTGACATTGTTTGCAAGCGCCTAGACCTATATAAATCTATCTCTTGTGTGCTACCATCCGAGTCGACGGAACGTGACGCCTGCCAAACAATATTACTATCAGGGAAATCGCACGACATGTGGCACCAAAGTTTTCTCAACTAAACTCACTAGAACATATAAGACATATTTCAGCATAAAAAAGCAACAAGCCAACAATTCGACAACACACTCCTCTTAAACATCTTCAATATTCTAGAATTATCTACTTGTGTAAGCATAGAACACAAAATAATCTTCTCTGGAGATATTTTAAGACATAACCTTTTGAGATATCTACCAACATATTTTTATGTTAACACATACACAAACATACATATATAGACAAAAAAAATACAAAATAATTCATGCGAGTATCAGATATTCATCTACAAAGGCATACCTTGTCTATCTTTTTTTTCTCACGTAGAGGGATTCAGTTTGAAGATCTTCCGGTGTCTAGAAAACAAAATTTGAACATCACTTTTGTGAATAATGTTTAAATTAAGCAAAGCACAAGTGTATATTTTAGAACTGTATAACAATGGCACCAGCCGTGTTTATCCGTAATGCATAGAAACTTATGTAAAATTTTCATATAAATTCATTATAAATAGTATAGATGTTCAATATAAATACTGTCCATTTTAATCGATTCGGACAAAAGTGTCAGTTTGGTTGGTGTTGTTCTCACATTTTGCTGCAGATCACAATTCACGTCTTCATATTGCTCCTCATGGAGAGTTGATGCGACTTGAATAGAGTGGCGCAGTGTGTCATAGAATATATAGTTTATGCATTACGCTGATGTACATGAATGAAACATGAATACATGAGCTATATATTGTGCGTGCATAATGAGACAACATATATTCTCAGACAAACCACAATACACGCAAGGCAAAAACCTAACATGATGGCCGATCGCCCCTTGTCTCTGACCGCCTTCGACTTTGCCGGATAGGTAATTTTTGAACACGTAACCCCTGAGTCACCTGAGCACATGCGCTTCTTCAATTGCAAGTCGTGTTCTTTTATGCATATACTTTCTCTGACCCATATTACTTGTTTGCTCATGCTAATGCATTTAGTTAAATTTAACACGTAGAACCGTAGATACTACATTCATTTAGCGAGAAGTAATATGATCGGAGGGAGTAGTATATATATGAGTTCTCTACATGGTGTTTCCGCCTTTGAGCTAGGGATTATGATCTATATGTAGGCGCCGTGAGCTCCAAGGTCCAAGCTATGTGTTCTGTTCACAGGAGCACCACACGCAACTGTCAAGGGACATGAGCGCGACGCGAGAGGAGACTCTTGACCGATTCTTAGGCTTTTGCTTTGAGATGTGTGCTCCAACTTCCACGCGGCAGCATCAGAAATTAACTTATCAAGGCGACGCGGTGCCGTGCCCGCGTGGCCGTCCGCGTCGATGTCCATGCCCTCGGCGTCCGCGAACATAAAACCTCCAGTGACCTCCTCACGCAACACACACCTCGCCGATCATACTGCAGCCAGCAGCCGCCACCGAGCTCGACCTCCTCTTCTCCACCGCGCGCCTACACCCGCGATCTCTGTCACGCGACACCTGTTCGAGACGAGCAATGGCGCACCAGGGTGCGAGTGGGAGCGGCCTGCCGGCGGCGCCGCCTGCCCATCAGCAACCTCCGCTGTACGATCGGGTTGAAACCCCACCGGCATCTTCTCCCGACTATGAACCCGATGGCATTATCATCATCGTCAGAGTTGACTCCAGTGGGGGGATTTATATTCAGACCGAGCCAGTTGACGCTGATGATGATGAGCCAGGCAATGGCGCCTGCTAGACAGGACATGAGTACTCTGTTCAATTTATTTCCCATTTTGCTTTACACTCTCGTAATTGAAATTCTTTTCTCCTCAAATGTATAGGCAGTACCACTGCATGATAAACTTGTTCCATTTCGATCTCGATCTCCTTTCTAATCTTTTACTTCACGTTGTACGCCGGACTGTATCAGCTGGCAGCCAATTGTACCATTTCTGTTGCCGCAGTTATGCGTACCACAGCAATTACTGTTTCCTCTCTTGTGAAGATTAGTTGATCATGGTTTCTGAACTGAGGAAATTGCATTATTATACTAGCTTTGAGGAAAGGGGTGAGGTCGCTGTGTAGTTCCTGTTTTTATTTCCTCTGGGAGTAAGGGATCCTTCTATACTAGCATCGATCGAGGAATCGTGTGAACTCCCCTGAAAAAAAATGTTTGAATTGTGCTTTCTTTAGTTCCTCATTTTCCCCTTCTTTGTTCATCTTGTCAAATCAATCGTCTCTATAGAAACCTCTTCTTGTCAGATAGCTAATATTTCACTTGGGATTGACAAGCTTATTGCTAGAGTACCTATTTAATTTTTCTGGTAAGAAACATATATTAATATCAATAAGATATTAATTACATCCAACCTGCAGTGCCCTAGTGACAATATAAATGCACACAACTAGAAGAAGAAGAATTATTAAAACAAATCCCGCTATAGTGGTCAATTCCTTGTAGCAGCAGCGCTAACATCACCAAGACAACATCGGGAAGTCCACAACCAAAACTAAGAGCATCTATAACAGATCCCTTAAAACGAGCAAGCCCTAAAAATTCTGATGAGTATACGAGTTAGGTCCATTTTGTGCCCCGAACAGACACCACAAATTTTACGGAACCTTAAAAAATAAATAAGGGTCACCTTATCCGCGCGGCCTTGATGCGTATATCTAGGGTTCCACGGTTGATATAAAGGCCACGCCCCGGCCGGAAGCAGCCAGAGCTCTTACCACCAAATCGCTCGCCTCCAGCCACTAAATTCGGACGATTCCGTTGACGGCGAGCTAATTTGGCGACCGATCTAGCTCCCCAAGACCAAGATGTGGGGTGTCAGCTCTTCTGGCTGGGGCAATCGCGGCTGTGGCGGCCGCTCCTCTTCAGCTCACGGCTGCGAAACACCGGAGCATGGCCCTGAACTCTTCCTGCCAGAGCACTCGCCCCCGCCGAGGAGCAGGCGCGTTTGGTGAGGTCCAACACGACCCGGCTCCACGCGGCGAGGCGGTACACCAACCACGGCGTCATGCTGCAGCCGTCGCTTTGCGGGCTACGGAGCATGGCCTCCGGAGCCACGCTCCTCCTCCAACTCCACCGCCGTAGGAGCACTATGACAAAGATCTGCACTTCGTCTTCTACTACGACAACGACAACCTCAAGTCAAGTGATGATTCGGATGAATATGAAGCGCTGGAGGGCGGCAATTTCGTCCGCCCCGACGAGGAGGCCTACTGGACACGGCGCGAGACGTGGCGCTCCATCCGAGCAAGGCTAAGCTTCGCAGCAAGCGCGGGGAGGATGTGGCCACGAACAATGAGGAGCTGCAGCGGGGACTCGCCGCCAGCATGGCTACCGCGCCTGTCATCGTCATCTCTGATGACGAGTGAAGTCATCCCATCGCCGCAGCGTCCGCAGGCCCCGGTGAGTATCCGGGGCCGAATTTTGGTCAAATAGGGCTAGATTAGGGCGGCAATTAACGTTTATGTTATGTAAATCGCAACTAAGCAACTATGGCATGCAATGTATGATGAACTACTGATCATAGCACCGCTGATCTTTGGTTGAATTTTGTCGCAAACAAACTTTTACAAATTTAAGGTTCTAGTTTAGGGTTTCTGTTATGGGAGATGCATTTCAAACCCTTATATGAGTTTTGCGGTATCCCTTATATGTGTTTTAAGGGTCCAAGATTTAAGGGAACAGTTAGAGATGCTCTAAGGCCAAATCTTGGATTTTCACCCTGCAAGGCAGGACTTTAAACTTCTCCTGTGTTGTCGCCCTACTTACCGATGCCGATGCTACGAGTCACAAATCACCAAGCAAGTACGCGCCAAAAAGACTCAAACCTTCAATGCTATACCTCAGAAACTCGGCTGCCCTGTCATTATCCGCCTCTGACTTCACGATGGACCATACACTAGTGGAAAAAGAGGCTTTAGTACCGGTTCCAGAGGCCCATTTGTACCGGAAAACAAACCGGTACAAAAGATTCGGGACAAAAGGCCCCCCCTCTTTGGTACCGGTTCATTACAAACCGGTATTAAAGGGGCCTCCACGTTGGCTCCCAGGGGAGTGCAGGCTAGGGACCTTTGGTACCGGTTTGTAACACGAACCGGTACCAAAGGTCCGGACGAATTTCTGGTATAAATTTTGAAAAAAAATTGAAAAAATTTGAATTTATTTTTCAGAATTTCTCAATTTTTGGATATTTGAATTGTTTGACAGTTTCCACTCTAATCTCTAATCACCCCTATTCTCATGTCAAAGTATATACTAGTGGTCCCACTTCCCGATCGGTCACCCATCCTCACACTGCTCCACCCTTAGCACGCTTAACTTCTCCATTCTTTCTCTACTAGCTTCCAAGACTGCGCTCGCGACTTCTTGATAATACTATGCTGTGAATTCTATTAACCCATACACTTTGATAACATATGATTTTACTTTTTTGAATTCCAAATAATTTTAAAAATAAGCAACAATGATTAATTATTAATAAGCATCAATGGTTTCCAAATAATCTTTGTGTATAATTTAATTATTAATTTTAAAATTCAAAATATTCAAAAAAATCAAAAAAACTTAAAAACTTAAAAAATTCCAAAATAATATAAAAACTTCAAAATAACTAAAAAGTAGAAGAAATAATAAAATAAATTTCAAAAAAACAAATTTTTAATTTTTTTGACAAAATCGAAAATCTTCCTGCTTTCATATTTCCCGTTGAAATCGGATGTAACTTTTTGCGTAGATGGTTTTTCATATATTATATGTTTTTTTCAAGTCCGTACGCAATAGTTATTGCCAATTTAATTTAGAATAACCTTTTTGTTCAAAATATATCAAAATTCAAAATTTCAAATTTTCCATAAAAGTTGGTTGCGTGAGGTACATGCATGTCAAAGGATTTTGAAATTTGAAGTTTTAATCATTTTCGTTTAATTTTTAGACATTTTTTCTGCGCGGGGTAGGCATGAGTGGAAAAAATGGGTGTCAACCCTTTAGCACCGGTTCGTGGCTCGAACCGGTGCTAAAGGTACCCCTTTTGCACCGGTTCGTGCCACGAACCGGTGCTAAAGGTCACTACCCTTTAGTACCGGTTCCTAGTATGAACCGGTACAAAAGGCCCTTATCGAACCGGTACTGATCTTGCTCGGCCGGCTGGGCAAATCAACCGGTACTAATGTACCCTTTAGTACCGGTTCATACGGGAACCGGTACTAAAGGCTTAGACCGATGACCCTTTTTCTACTAGTGATAAGATGTGTCCCATGATGATAATTGACGGCAGAGCTTCAGCACGATCCCTTGAAACCAAACAGTCAAGAAAATATGGGTGCGCACGACCGAATACCATCAGGCATGAGGCGGGAAGTTTGCCAGAGGAGCCTTCCAGAACTCGACACTTCGGCTAGATCTAGGAGGACAACTAGCCAGTAGATCTTCATCTTGACGCAACAGGAACCCTAGGACCGCCACCTTCATTCGAACCAGACCTGCATGCAACAGTGCCACCCTGTGTCAACCAACGAAGACCACGAGCATGGCCAGGCACAAACCACGCTAGGAGAATAAGTATGGCCACTCCGACCAGATCTGACCGCCACCAGCACACCATCCATCACTTTCCCGCAGGTCGCAACGTCGCCGATCTTGGGATGCGCCGCTCCACCAAGATCCCGTCGAGACCATGGTTGAGCACCACCAAGCAGATGGTCGGAACGCCTCTAGGCCCGACTTCGCACGCGTCCTAGCAGCTGTGAAGGCTACCGCGCCGCAACGGGAGGAGACAGCCACTCCGCCGCCGAGGCTTAGCCTGACAGCCTCCTCCGGCAGCGATGAGAGGAAGGGGAGGGGTGGGGAAGGGGGTGACGGCGGTGGATTTTAGCGTTCTCCCATGCCGCCCAGAAGGAGGACGACACAGGGGTCTCATATAAGACAGTGATCAGTGAGGGTTATGCACAAGAATTAAGACAAATGTGTGTGCTGGTTGAGTGGATGCACCCATTTGGGAGCAGATTTGGCAATGCTGCCAACCCTTCAAATGCAAAATCTTCAGTTGGTTTACGGCGAGGCCTAGATGTTTGATTGTTGACAGGCTGTAGAAACAAGGGGCATCATCCTGTAGCTTGCCTTCCTTGTGATCAGGAGCCCGAAACCATCTAACTGCTGCTTACAGGGTGCTGATTTGCTTGGAAAATTCAGTACTCCCTCTGACCCATATTACGTTTTGCTAATACGAATGTATTTACCACTAAAATGTATATAGATACATCTATATTAACAAAGAGTATTATGGGTTAGAAGGAGTACTAGACTTGAGGGAGCACGGCTTGCAGAGCTTACCTCTTCCGCAAATATCTGCATACCAAGAATGTGGCACATATGGAAGCACTATCCTGCGATTCTGCATCACGCCCCTGTTTAGTTTTATTTAGCACCTGCTTTCTATTATATCGCTGTTGTGTACATATTAAGGCATATAGCTAGAGTCGTTTACATGCTATCCGCACCACACTGGCCACTCGATGAACACCACCTGGTAGAAGCTAGTGCATATTACTCTTGCTAATCTACTGCTACCTACTAGCTTCCATTCCCTACATACGCTCTTGATCTTGTTCCCCATAAGCCAAGGGAATAGCCAAAGAATTAAACCCACTTCGAAGCTTTGCCGGTACTGTCCTCTGGCATCCTGCCAACCAGTTCAGCAGCGTGTCTGACAGTAAAAAGGGGCAAAGGTAGGTGCTGAAACCCTATCCCCAGCTCAAAGAGTAAAACCAAACTTCTCGCTCCAAGAGTAGAACCACATGGGAGTCAACAACATGTGCATACAAGCACCATGCTGAACACTATATATTTGAAAAATGTTTAAATGGTTCAGATGGATGTGACAAACATGAAACTAATGAACATCTCTTGGTTTTGTCCTTTTTCCGTAAGCCACCTGGTTTTATTTGCAGGACTTAAAATTGATGTTCAGGACACATCTTAATTGAAGTATATGTCAAGCTCATAACTCCAATGTTACAGATTATTCTCTTTACCCATTAGTGGCAAATCGGAAAGGCCAGAAATGACAAAGAATTAAGGGATAAACTTGAAGGACTGAAACGACAGATTTCACAGAAAAACACCGCAATATACCCAATCTATTCTCCATCTAAATGTCGCTTGTTATCACTCTAACGTTGTCAAGTTTCTATCTTACTGAGTTTAAGATGGCACAAATCAAATGTTGTAAACACTAACCAGCATCCGGCTTTCGAATCAGTCCTCTGTTAGATCTACCAATAATACATTATGCCTGCTGAATAAAGTACCTCAATGCTATTTGTGCAATCGCTAATGTCCATCAACAAGCCAGGATGTCAGTCTTTACTTCCTACATATACTACCTCTCTGTCCATCTCCACAGTTAGTTATATGCAATGAAGTGAACCATTGATAGCAGGAAAAGACCATGAGCACGAGCTAAAGAATGTCATATCACACATTTAGGTCATTTAAATAAGCTAAAATATCACATGTAGAGTCTATTGTGAAAGATATACTATACATCTACATAGCTCATTAAATAAAACTTTCACTTACTAAATCAAGAGTTAGAACTGTACAAAAAAATATCAAAGAATCACATAATAAATAATATGCGGCTGAACACCCATGAATTCCAGTGGCAATCATGTCCACTGAATCTTTTTCTGCCTGCATGTATTAAACACAGATATAACTTAGTATATGTAACAACTTACACCAACCAAGAGTACAACAGTGACCAAGATACACAGCTAAAAACAAACTACCAAGAGAAACATGTGGAACGATGCACAGAGAATATTTGCTGCACTCACTTTTCTGACATAAAGAAAATCTATCATTTCCAGAGTGAAGAGAGACACGACCTGAATGTTATGTCAGAAGTGTAGGATCCCTTTGGAATATAAACGGAATACCATGCGTAAGCATAACACAAAATGAGAGTATAAATTTCAAACCTCTTCACTTAAGAAGCACATCAATCTTCTTCCCTCGTTGTTCTATGTCATAAGTACTTGACAAATTATTCATAGGTATACGACTGGAGAATTAGGCAGCTATTTCGTTCTTACAGATACTAGGAATTTTGACGCGGCGGCACGCCGCGCCCCTTGTCTTAATCATCTAGCATTAGTAGTTAGTGGTAACTATCTTCTTTTATATCTTCTGAAAATTTGCGGAGTGGTACATTTTATGTGGTACGGTCCGATGGAGCGAAGTGTGGCGTGCCTTCAAGACTTTCTCGAATAAATGAAAAAGTAAAGAAGAGAGAGAACGCTTGCGCATCTCGAATAAGTGGAGAAGCAAAGAAGAGAGAGGTGGAGCAAAATGACCATGTCGTTCTAGATGATAATCTTGTGGACCGCTTCAGACCGCTTTGTCCATAGAGACGAATATCGAAGTTTATAAGTTAATTGTGAAAATAACTATTTATGCACCGGTGAAAAATTAACGCGAGGGAGTTACACATGGTCGAAGAATTATTGGAGGGTAATTACTGTGGAAGAATTGTCGTAGAGATTTATTACCGGGAAACCACCGCTTGGAAATAACCGTTAGCGGTCAAAACTTTTGGTCATTGCTGAAAATGACTATTCGTGCACCGATGAGAAATTACCGCCGGAGAGTTTAAGGTTAACTAACATCGAAGAATTATCGCAGAGATCTACTACCGGGAAACCATCCTTTGGAAATAACCGTTAGCGGTGAAAACTTCTGCTAAAAATTACTATTCGTGAATCGGTGAGAAATTACCGTTGGAGAGTTACGTATAATCATCGAAGAAATAACGTAAGATATCTACCGCAGGAGAATTGCCGCATCGATTTACTACTGAGAAGTTACAACTGACAAATTACCGTTGCGTCACGGGTAGAAGCGACTTGTTCGTGCATAAGTGAGAAATTACCGTTGGAGAGTTACGTATCATCGTCACGGCTAGAAGCGACTTGTCATGCACTGGAATAAATTATCATTGAAAAGTTACGCAATATTAAAAATTACCTAAAATAATTACCATCAGAAAATTACCTAAAATAATTACCACCAGAAAAAATAAAAATTTTTGAAAAAAAAATAAAAAGCGGGCCCAGAACACTGTTCATATGTACACGTGGACACTGTTCGTACATACACGTGAACACTGTTATATACGTACGCGTGAACACTGTTCATACGTACACATGAACACTGTTCATGTACTGAACGTGTCGCGTAACGATTGGTCATGATGAATAGTAGCAGAGCACCTTAAAGCTCAAGAAAGCCCATCAACTTTATATATGTATATATGTATTAAGAGAAATACAAAGCCGTCTATTCTGCAAAACTGATATTGTTACAAATAAATAAATAAATATGTATTCAGAATTGAGATTGTTCAACACCCTTTTTAAGTTATTATAGGATAGGCATAGTTTTGGGAGAGCCGAGCTGTTACCATTACTATAGGCAGGAAAATGAACACATGGCAACTTCTCAAAGAAATTTTAGAATTAAACAAAAATGTTCAGATCTACTCTTAATAGAATTGGAGCAAGGTGTACCGAAGTATTTCCTCTGTTTCTAATTATAAGATGTTCTAGCCTTTTTAAAATAATATATATATATAAATGTATTTTAGTGTGTCCATTCACTCAATTTAGTTCATATCTAGTTTATATGGAAACAACTAAAACATCTTATATTTTGGAATAGGGAGACGGAGTAGTTTCATAAACATGGAGCAATTCTCAATCATAGAATAGCTCAAACAGGATCTCCGAACATAAACGTTGACCAACGGGAAAAGGATCCCTCCCTTAGCTGTCCATTGTTACGTAGATGAGACCTCTTCAACAACAGATTTATACGCGTTAGATAACATCTTGTTTTAATTCGATCGCACCTACGACTCGAAACCGAGTGGTCGAGCTCACAAGCTCACCACGGTGAGCTCAAGCCACCAAGGCAGGGCTTGGTTCTCAGGATCTCCGAACATAGATCGAAGCGTGTTAGGTCGCTCCTGACGAACACGACTGAGACGAACTCCTCATGCTCGCAGCTTGCCGACAACGCGTAGGATTTTGTCCAGGGGTGATGCGCCGGGCGCCGTCGGGAGTAGCGCGAGATGGACAGCGGCGAGTCGCCTCCTGAGGTCAGCAGCGAGCACCGCCAGACCGTCGTGGGTCCCTCGACGACGTCCTTACTTCAAGCTCCATGGCCGGCTTGCAGGAGAGTCAAGAAAATGGCTTCTAGAAGAAAGAACGGTGGATAGATTGGTGATTGCTACAAGAATCGGCTTAAATATCCATCATGACTGGGGCGGCGCGATGGGAGGTTAGCCTCGCAGAGAGGAACATATATGGGTTTGGGAGTTGTTGCATGGCTCGCGTTTTCTTTCCACTAGTAGCTAGTAGTAGTTGGTACAAATGGGAGTGGTGTTTTGGCTTCTGGAAGCATATGCTTCTTTTATTTTAAAATATGTTTTTGACAAATTTTAAAATGTGCCCTAATAACTTGTGGCAAGCTGTGTCTTGGTTTTTTGCGATTCTGCCTGGTGGCAGTGACTGCTATATGGTGGGCATATCTGCGATTTGCTGGGCAATTTGGAAAACCCGGAACAAAGTGACTTTCAAGACATACAAAATGAGGACTCCTTGTGAAATAATGTTTTTGGCTTCTTCTTTTCTGATGTATTGGGCAGGTCTTCAGAAAGGTCAAGGGAAGGAGATGATTCAATTGGGTGCTTCGAAGCTGATGGATAAGGCTTCTGGACTGCTGCGAAATCGGCGTGGTGAAGACAGGAGGATGATTCCTTTCACAGGGGTGATTGGTTCTGGAGCGTGAGGACGGTCCCTTGAAAACACGCGACGAAGTTTGAAGACAAACGTGTTGACTTTTAGTAGTCCCATCTGTTTGTGAATGTCCTGTTGTTTCGTTTCATGTGGTGTTGCTAAAACTTGCTGGATATGGTGGCAATGGGTTTTCACCCCGTAGCAGAGTGTTTCGATGGTGGGCATTCGCAGCGGGTTTCTCATTGGTGCCCCAGCTAGCTGTCCCTCTCTGTCCCTCCTCCTGTTCATCTATGTTGGAGTCGTTGAACTTTTTATTTCCGTTAATAAATTAATGGAAAGGTGATAGCCCGGTTGGATTTTTTTAAATGTCAATATTTGAAATAAAAAAATTGTCATGTACATGTTCACGTGCTACATGTCCACAAAGTCGTTTCACAATAAATCGACATATCATGTGGCGTATATAAAAAAGATAAATTTTAATAAAAATAAGGCATTTCACATGACAATATTTATCTTTTATACGTAGACCATAAAAAGTATCGATTTTTGGTGGAATTTTACAAACACACTTAGATGGTGGATATGTATATGCAAATTTTTTGGTTAATTTTTTTAACATTTCAAAATATATTTTTTAAGTAGGGGAGCATATGCACCTGGGAGCCGAATTGAATTTCGGTAATCATGCGAAAGAAACAAAGCGAAGAGGTAGACAAAAAAAAGAACAGACCGAGTTATCATGGTTTCGCTTTCCCTCCACCCCGGATGAAAGTGAGGCCTCCATCATCATCAACAATCGTGTCATCTGCAGTCTGAGGTCCCTCGCCGGGACCGTATCTCCCAGACGGCGGCGGCGGCGTTAGCTTGCCCATGGCTGGCAGCACGTGAAAAAAGCCAATCCATGGTGAGAAGAGGACACTAGCAGTGGACAACAAGAGCAATAGTACACAAGATACGTAAAACAATTTCTGAGAGAGAAGAACCTTTGTTGCCTCTAATCTGTAGCTCGATCGGGTGTGTGGATCTCATGGAAGAGACACTCTGCTACCTATATGGTAGCTCGTTCCCTTGAACGGTAGAAAGACGCGTAGCCTCTTGGCAAATCCTGGACGTTATGACGACAGCCTTCTCTTAACAGCGAAGAAACACGTTATCAACAGCTATGCTCGGAAGTTGCTCCTCCCCTTCTGATTCCTGAACGGAGTAAATTCGGGCATATCCTGTATTAGTACCGAGGCAGTTTTTTCTTCTAATGACGCGAGTAATAGCGTATAGACTTTTTTGGGTAAATATTGAGCGTCTGACGGCCCACAATTAAACGTGGACGGTGAATGCTTGCTTGCACGGTAAACCTTTCTAGACATGATTTAACTGGTTGTTAGCTTGACTCGCCGTGCCAAATGTACTGCATCCTCTTTACCTGGTTCAAAAAACCTTTAAAAACGGCCATATCTTGCGCTAATGAGCAGGTGCAAAACGAGCTTCCAGGAACCTGCTGCTTCCTTTTTTTCCGATAATGGGAACAGCCCCAGTCTCTGCATCAATCGATGCATACAACTATCTTTATTAAATTATTAGGAGTTCGAAAAGTATTACAAATCGCGGATCATATAAGATGGACACATGGATCAACCATCTAACAATACAACTCTTCATAGCAACTCTATGTATCAACATGTTAAGCATCCATCAAACCGCCGACCGAATCGACTGTAGATATCTCGTGCTACCGTCTTCAAACGGTTGCACCCAATATTTATGTCCTAGCGCTGCTCCACCGGCCAAAGATAGGACCACATATGGATTCAATGGATAGCTAAAGGGATAACCTGTAAGAATATGGGGAAATATGATTTGTTAAAGATAAAATCATTTCGAACATGCCATATAGCCGTGAGAATGGCTCAAACACCAACTCTAATGTTTGTTTTTTGAACACCATTAAGCCAATTTCCAAACATATGTGTAATACTTAGAGGAGACGTTATACTGAAAGTCATGTAAACAGTCTGCCAAATTATTTTTGCAAAAGGGCATTTAATGAAAAGATGTTGTATAGACTCATCAAGATCACAAAAGTAGCACTTTATGGAACCTTGCCAATTTCTTTTCAAGAGATATCCTTAGTAGGGATTCCCTTTCGTTGAATAAATCACATACAGTTCTTTTTTTAAGACCAAATGGTAGCACATACTCTTGCCTCGGTTTCCCTTAATATTGAGTTTAGGCGCTATTTAGTAGAATAACGTTGGAATCGTGTTGGCTTCATCTGTTGCATAGGCTAATTGATGTTCAATTGAAATTACATGGTGATGAATTTAGATGGAGTTTAACTCAATCAGGTAGAATTCACAGTAAAATCCATGTACCTAGACTTGCTGAATGATAATACTGTTTATTTATATAAATATCTTTAGAAAATGAAAGTCCCCTTCAGAACCTGCTGCTTCCTAGAAGATGGAGGTTGTTTTGTTTTGTTGGCTTGTGGACCTGATAAACCAACTAACAAGGTCAGCGGTCTGACACTAGTGACCTTTTTTTTATAAAGGGAATTTATTAATTCAAGAGATACCAATTACACCCAGCCTCTCCAACTACGCAATATCAAATGGCAGTACGGATAGACCCAGCCAAAAAAGAAAAAGAAACCAAGAAAAGAAAAGATCCGCTACAGTATTCTAGTCCTAGCAGCAACAATACATCCACCACCAAGACAACACCTGAACTCCAGGCTCTCCAAAGGCGACGCCTTCAAGAAGGGAACAGTGCACAAGCGCCGTCGTCGCCCGATCAAAGATCTTGGGTTTTCACCCTGAAGATAGTCTCCGCTCTCAAAACAATGCCTTCAACAAGGACATTGCCAGCCACAACCAATTAAGGCCGGACCTTGGATTTTCACCCTGAAAGGCAAGACTCTGAACTTCACCTGTGCTATCGCCCCGACTTTCATACTGCTGCTGCGAAACCCAGAACACCAAGCAAGTCCCTCAACAATGCAGAGACTCAAACCTTCATTGCTAGTCCTCCAATCCGGTCTTCATGGTATTCTCCGTCTCTGACATCACCATGGACCAAAAGTCAGTTGATGGCAACAAAGAACAGAGCTTCACATCGCTCCCTCCTGAACCAAACGGTCGGAATAAAAGCATGGGTACGCACGACCGAATACCACCCGATCCAGCAAACCCAGGCATAGGTGCACTATTACGTTCGCCGGCGGAGCCTTCCGGAACTCCCCACTTCGGCCAGATCAAGAAAGATCAGCATCAGAAAGGTCTCCATCTTTGCAAAAGAGAAACCCTAGGTCAACCACCTTTAAACGAACCGGCCGACCAACTCCGACGAGAGAGTAGGCCACCACCACCATGCCCGGGCAAGCAGCACCAGGTGACCTCGTGATGCCGGACGAACCCAGAAGCCACCATAAATCGTCGGCGTCGATCCGGCAGTAGAGAACAACCACATCCCGACCAGGCCCATCTGGGCCCAGATCAGACTCATGGTCGTCGCTCCTGCCATCACCATGGATAGACCGAGAGGGCAAATCCCCTACCGTCCCTCCCACCGTCGACCCAAGGGCCACTGGCCGTCGTCATCCGCCATCACCGTCTTTGATGCGGACGGGAGGGCGCCGCCGCCACGGAACCGGATCGCGGACGCGAGGAGCTGCCGCCGCCGCCGCGCCGCTGAGGCTTTGCCCGGCGACGGAGCCGGCGGCGGCGAGGAGGGAGGATGCGAGGTGGAGCTCCCCTGGACGGCCGGCGGCTGCACCCAGGTGCGGCGCGGGCGCCGCCGCACGGGGGTCGGGAGCGGTTAGGGTTCGCGCGCGGATGCACATAGAGGAGTGAGAGAGAGCCCTGGCACTAGTGACCTGTATGAAGAAGGAAGGACGTTCCACGTATACGTACGTAGGTCGCCGTGCGTGGCTCATAGCAACAGCAACACACATGGCCGCCGGCCACCAGGTCCGCTACAACGGTATAATATACATAGGAAAATACTAATCTTGGCAGCTACGCCACCGATTCTGAAGCAATCTTGTACACTGAGTACCGTCACGACGCCCTGGACGTGAGTTATCTACTAGGTTGACTTGTAGACTGCAAGTTGAAGTGCCAGGTGCCCAGGTTTCCAATCTCCGAGCAAAGATTCTATCTTATACACATTCTGTTTTTGCCAAGCAAAGTTTTAAAAGAGAAATTCTATTTCCTTACAACTTCAAGTGAGTGTTTCTATCTTGTACACATTCTGTTTTGCTTACTCCATGTTAAGTGTAATTGATGAGTTATGCATGCGTGTCTGCAGTTTTCACTGGATTCTGCTAAAGATTCAATTTGACACATAAGTGTTGAAATCTTGGACTCAATGGATAAGCCCGAAGTCCTATTTAGCGACATGGAAGCAATGCTGCAGAAGTAATTTCAATCATTACCCGACTATATCAGCTCCTTTCATTAATTTTCTGATATCAAGTATTTAATAACTTATTTGTTTATTTTCTTTGCCCTGCAGCGTTTGGACACGTTTCAGAAGGTCGGTAGTAGGTGAATTCAAAGAACAACTAACTTTTAAAAAGATAAAGGGTTTGCAGCAACCACCGGGGACCAATCTCTATGGATTCTACATCTGCGAGTTCATCCGGTGGTACACCAGTGAGCGGAGAGCACATTCCACGGACTTTGATGTACGTAAATAATATTCACAGTTTTCTTTTATTATAATCAATTGTGTTGAGTTTCATCCAACTTATATATATATGCATATCGATCTTCTTAAAGTTGTATGTGATGCGGGAGAAGCTCCTACCAACCCAGCGCATAAAAGCAATGTAACATCCTAGGATGTGAGGCTAGAAATTGAGAGAACACAGAAGTGTGCATTGCATTCATGCATAGAAAATCTGAGAAATTTTCGCGCTTTTAAATAAAACTTGTCAAAGTGATTGAAGCTTCCCTTGAGTTGATGGAATTGAAGTAGCTCATCGACTGAAGTGCGATAAACTTCAACATGACCTTTGTTAACAACCTTGTTTTGGGTAGAAATAATAACAACAATCAAAGGAGATGAATGTGAGGCAGGATTAATATGTTAACACATCATTTTAGGACCTTATAACCAATTCTACCATGATCACCATGGTATTTCTTAAACCTAAATCATTGAAGCCATTCCTATCTTAAAGGAAGACAACACAAGTCTTACCTTGACTCTTAATCTACTTTGTTTTCATATCTTGATTAACATAATCTTTCCCATCTAAGTCTATTTAGCTCCAGAATAAGGAGAGAGTCTATATCAAAACCAATACCATTCCCATCTCTTGAGATAGAACCATATGGTATAACTCAGAAGCTTCAGAAGAGGGAAAGACTAACCTAGTACCAAGATGGTTAACCACTTAAATAATTATTTAATTCACTCTTAAACTTGTTACCAAAATTGGTAAACCACAAGGTCTAAAGTGCATAAAAGCCACTGATTGCTAGGATGATGGCGCCAGAAAAGAGTTGGTGCCTAGTTGAATGTCCAGCCCGTTGGGAACCCCAAGAGGAAGGTGTGATGAATACAACAGCAAGATTTTCCCTCAGTTAAGAAACCAAGGTTTATCGTTCTTGGAGAGGAGAGACAAATGACTGAAGGTGATGCTTGCTAGTTTACGAGAGCTTCGAACAATTTATATATGGCGCCTCGTCCAAGCTTTGCTTGCTAGCTGCAATGTGGAACCTGCACACACACAACCAAGTACTTTGTTCCCAACTTACGATGAGGTTGTCAATCTCACCGGTTTGCTTGAAACAAATGTTATTAGTGTATCGAGTGGAAAATAGTAAAAGTATGCGAGTAAAGTAAATAGTGCGAGTAAAGTAAACACGTGATAGCAATATGATGGAAATAGGACCAGGGTCCACAGTTCACTAGTGGTGTCTCTCCATAGATAAATAACACATGCTGGGTAAACAAATTACAGTTGGGCAATTGATAGAATAAAGATAAACGTGATATGTCAAGAAGATTGTCGGTGTTCTGGATACCGGGGTATCCCGGTCCACCTGCTCCTGGGCCATGTCATCGGCCCATCTTCAGAATCAACGACCCAAGCTATGGAGAAGACCCTCACGAGGAGGCACCTCGTGAGGAGAACGACGACGTAAACGGCTAAGGACCAGAAGACCTCCTCACGAGCCCCTGCTGGTGAGGAGAGGAAGCACGCCCACGTCAGCTCAGCACGTTTCCGTGCAGAGCAAGAAGATAACGGGCAGAAGACCGCGTACCGCCCACGCTACCCCCGACAGGGAGGAGACCAGCTTTCTCTGTGCCTGCCCAAAGCGGCACAGTGGCAGTTGGCCACCCCCCTAAAAATAGCGTGGACGGTGCAGGGCGCCAGAGGAGGACGTCAGCTTCCTCCACCCACTCCTGCGGACCGGCGCCACTACCCTACGAAGACTACGTCCACGGAAGAACAGAATCTACAGCTGTCCTCCCTCCTTGGCCGTGTGTGGCAACCCCTTCCCCAAGAAGATAAGGGGAAGGAGGACCTTGGCGCTATAAAAGGAGGGGGAGGCCACCCCTTAGAGGGGATCGGATCTTCATCTTCTTCAAGCTGCTAGTTGGGCACGCAGGTTCTTCAACCTCTGGCCAGCTAGAGCTTTGTAACCAAGACCTTGTACTCCTCGCGAGGTGTCGCGTTGCAATACAAGAAGGCAGGAAGTAGGGGTGTTACCTCACCACGAGGGCCCTGAACCTGGGTAAAGCTCGGTCTCTCTCTCCGAAGTGCGTAGCGCGGTCGACACTCGAGGCTTCCGTCACCGTGTTTCATTGCGATCCGAGATCTCACACGTTCAGCCCCCTGCGTTCGAATCCTTGGGTCCGTCGCGTGGTACCCCGTGTTCTTGCGACACGAAATCCATCGACATTTGGCGCGCCAGGTAGGGGGCTGTGGTGTGTTTTCTCCTAGATCTGCTTCGACATGGCCGACGCCAACGCAAGGCTCGAGCGTCTTCGCCGTCGCAACGCTGCTCGGGGGAAACCGAGCCCATCTTCCATCGTCGTGAAGCTTCGGCCGAGGAGGAAGAGGAGGAAGATCTGGAGTCCTCCTACCTCCCGTCCGGGCGTACAGAGCCTTCGCTCTCCTTCACCGCCACCGCCACTGCTCGCGCACGTTCTGGGAGTCAGCTGTCTCCTGCGCAGGCTCTCGCCATGGCGCAGGAGCTGCTGCGCTATCAACCCACCGATGACGGGCGTGAGGGGTGGCGCGCTCGAATCGCCGAGCTCGTCGCCATCGCCAACGAAGACCCGGCCCAGGGAGGAGCCCAGGGCGCGGGAGATCCAGATCCAGCGGCGGGGCGTCGCGCCGGAGATGGGAAGGCCAACAAGGCCAAGAAGGTGGTTTCCCGCGCCGCATCTTCGCCGCGCGGGGAGCCCAGCTGTCAAATTGTCCAACGCGCTCCGGAAGACGCACGCGTCTCCCTCGAGCGCCGCCGCGAAAATCATGACTGCGCCATCGATGACATCGGTGAAGCTGGCAAGAACGTCAGGACCCCCGGCGAACCAATCTACAACCCCGGGTGTCTCGCCCTCACTCGCCAGCAGCGCTATGTGGTCTGGCCTGACAAGTTCAAGCCGGACATCGCCACGCGCTATTTCGGGACCACAAACCCTGTCGAATTCCTCCAACTCTACGTCATCGCCGTCCAAGCTGCGCGTGGAGATCAGCGCGCCATGGCCAATTGGTTCCCCATGGCCCTCAAGGACGCTCCGCGGACTTGGCTCATGAATCTTCCTCACGAATCCGTGACTTCGTGGAAGGATTTGTGTCGTCAGTTCGTTGCCAACTTCATGCCCACGTACGAGCGCCCCGCTACCAAGAATGATCTTAAGGCGGTGCGTCAGTACAAGGGCGAGACGCTTCGTCAGTACATCCAGCGCTTCAGTCAGATGAGGAACAAGATCCCCAGGATCTCCAACGAGGAGGTCATCTCCGCGTTCTCCACGGGCGTCTCCGACGTCAAGATGCGGGAAAAGCTGTCCGTGAATGATGAGCTGACTTCCGTCGTCAGGCTCTTCGAGATCGCCGACCGCTACGCCAAGGCTGAGGAGGGGAGGCTCTTCGTGCACAATCTGCCGGAGGCGCCTCCCCCAAAGCCGAAGTCCAAGGACCCCAAGCGAAAGGAGGCTGCTGTCCTCGCGGCGGACCCAGATCATAAGCAACGCCGCGGGGACCGCTCCGATCGCGATAAAGGTCGACGTCGCCGCTACTGCATCATCCACAAGAAGGACACCCACAATACCGAAGATTGTTGGATTGTCCGGAAGTTTCACGAGGAAAACGGCGTCGCCAAGCATCGCGGGGGCGGCCGCAGCCACGGCAAGAGTGGATCCCGGGGCGATCGCCGCGACGACGACCGCGAGGAAGGTCGCCGCCGCGGGGGTCTGTCTCGAGCCGATCCCGAGCCGCTGCCGCTGCCCCCACCGGCAAACAATCATCGGGAGGAGGACCAGGGGGGCTATCAAGAGCCACGAGACTTCGCCGCTTGCCTCCTGGGTGGAGCTCAGGCTCCTTTGTCAAATCGACACTTCAAGCAACTGTCGCGAGAAATCGTGGCGGCGCAGCCCAACGTCGGTAATCGCCTAATGAAGTGGTCGACGTGCAAGATTGGCTTCGACGAGGAGGATCATCCGGCTTCCACAAGGGGCGTGGGCACAATTCCCCTCTTGTGCACGCCAACCATCAACAACGTCGCCGTCAATCGCACTCTCATCGACGGAGGGGCGGGCCTCAACATCATCTCGGTCGAGATCTTCGAAAAGATGCAGGTGCCGTACCACCGGCTCATGCCAACTCGACCGTTCTTCGGGGTAACCGAGGGGTCTACAACGCCAATTGGGCAGGTAAGCCTGCCCGTCACCTTCGGCACCCGGGACAACTACAGGACGGAAAGCCTCGACTTCGACGTCGCCTACATCGCCCTGCCGTACAATGCCATCCTCGGCTACCCAGCCTTGGCAAGGTTTATGGCAGCGACGCACCATGGCTTCAACGTCCTCAAGATTCTGGGCGCCAACGGCACAATCACCGTGCGCTGCAATGAAAAGGACGCTCTCCGGTCCATGGAGCATGTTTACCGTGAGGCCGCCACCATGTTCCCCGCTGACGAAGATCTACTGGAACACTCTGGCGACCTCGCGAGGAAGAAGCAGCTCGTATCCCAAGAACGGGCTGCAGCGAAGAAGGCCTCTCTCGAGTCCCATCCACTGGGTTCGACAGGGAAGAAGTTCGCCGCCTCGGCATCGCCTACTCCACGCGAGGACCCGGACCATCCAATGCTGGACATGAGCGTTGGGGAAGCTGCGGTACCCTTAGGAAGGAGGCCCCAGTTCACCCAAGAGCGCTCTGCAACTAAGAAGGTCCCGCTTCAGGCCAGGGGCTGCGACAACTTCGTCACCATCGGGGCAGGGCTTTCCCCCAAATAGGAAAGCGCGCTCGTCACCTTCCTGCGGGCAAACTCTGACATGTTCGCTTGGACTCCGTCAGATATGCCCGGCGTTCCCATGGAGGTGATTGAGCACCACTTAGCCGTGTGCCCTCAGGCACACCCCGTGAAGCAGAAGACTAGGAAGCAAGCGCAAGAGAAGCAGGACTTCATAATCAAGGAGATAGAGAAGCTGAAGAAGGCCAAGCTGATACGCGAGGTAGCCCACCCCACCTGGATCGCGAATCCGGTGGTCGTCCCAAAGGCTAACGGCAGTGGGCGCCTCTGCGTGGACTTCACAAGTCTCAACAAGGCCTGCCCCAAGGATCCTTATGCGCTCCCGAGGATAGATCAAATCGTCGACTCCACCGCCGGCTGCAACCTCCTTTGCTTCTTGGATGCTTTCTCCGGCTATCATCAGATCAAGATGGCAAAGGAGGACGAGGAGAAGACCGCCTTCATCACGCCTTGTGGCGTGTACTGCTATGTCTGCATGCCCTTCGGTCTGAAGAACGCAGGAGCCACCTTCCAAAGGCTCATGCGCCAGGCCTTGGGGGCTCAGATGGGAAGGAACGCGGAGGCCTACGTTGACGACATCGTCGTCAAAACTCGCGAGGGTCACACCTTCATCGAGGATCTGGAGGAAACATTCGTCAACATGAGAAAGGTAAACATCAAGCTCAACCCCGCCAAGTGCGCCTTCGGCGTACCATCAGGAAAACTGTTAGGATTCCTCATGTCCCATCGCGGGATAGAGGCGAACCCTGACAAGGTCAAGGCCATCGAAGAAATGCGTCCACCGCGCAGTCTCAAGGAGATGCAACGCCTCGCGGGGTGCATGGCAGCCCTGGGGCGCTTCATCGCGAGGAGCGGGGAGAAAGCCTTGCCCTTCTTCAAGCTCATGAAGCGCGCTGGGAAGTTCGAGTGGACTCCGAAAGCCGACAGGGCCTTCACCGAGTTGAAAAGGTATCTCACGAGCCCACCGATCATGGTTGCCCCAACCACTCGCGAGCCCTTGCTACTCTACATCGCGGCAACTCCAAGGACTGCAAGTGCCGTCCTCGTCGCGGAGCGAGACGCCAAGGTGATCGCCAAAGAAGAAGTCAACCCTCCAAGCTCGGGGGCTCCTCGTGAGGAAGAGGCCGCTCCACCTCCCGACCCTCGAGAGGAACCACCCGCGGCATCTTCACCGACCGAGCCGCTCTCTCAGAGCAACACTCAAAAGCCTCCCGAGGAGGAGCCTCCCGAGGGTGTCGTCAAGGTGCAAAAGCCTGTGTACTTCGTCAGCACGGTGCTGCGCGACGCGCGGGAACGCTACACCATGCAGCAAAAGCTGCTCTACACCCTGCTCATCGCTTCGCGGAAGCTGCGCCACTACTTCCAGGGTCACCCGATCAAGGTGGTAACCGATCGTCCCCTGGAGACCATCCTACGCAATCCCAACGTCACCGGGCGGGTGGCAGAATGGGCCGTAGAGCTTCAACCCTTCGAGATCTCCTTCGAAACTACAAAGGTAATCAAGAGCAAGGCTCTGGCCGAGTTCACTGCGGAGTGGACCGATCCGTTTGCCGACGAGCCTCCGGAGGAGGAGTCAACTCTCCCAGGGGAGGAGGCCCCAGGCCTCTGGGTCATGCACTTCGACGGTGCTTTCAACCTCCCCGGCGCGGGAGCTGGTGCTGTCCTAACCTCTCCCTCTGGAGACAAGCTCTTCTATGCTGTGCAGCTCTGCTTCAAGCCTGAGAGCAAGGTCTCCAACAACATCGCGGAATACGAAGGACTACTCACCGGCTTAAGGGCGGCCAACGCATTGGGCATCAAACGCCTCATCGTCAAGGGAGATTCACAGCTGGTTGTGAACTTCTCGAACAAGAGCTACACTCCAAAGGACGAGCACATGGCGGCCTATCTCGAGGAGCATCGAAAGATGGAGAAGCGTTTCCAAGGCCTGGAGCTGAGACACATCCCAAGAGGAGAAAATGTGGAAGCCGACGAGATCGCCAAGCGCGCCTCTCACCGCCTGGCACAACCGGCCGGCGTCTTCGAGGAGCGTCTCTTCAAGCCGTCCGCTTCTCCGCCGCCATCAGGATCAGACCCTCCGCCTGCCTTGCCGCCACCGCCGGAGCAGGGGGCTCCAGACTGCGGGCCTCCTTCGGGTGACCGCGTCCTTCTGGCATTGGCACGGCAGGAGGGAGTAGACTGGATCCTCGAGCTCAAGGCCTTCCTCACCAGCAGCAGGCTCCCTGAGGATGAAGAGGAGGCCAAAAGGATCGTACGCCAAGCTTCGGGCTACTGCGTCAAGGATGGTGACTTGTACCGGCGTCGCCCAAACGGCGTCGCTCTGAAGTGCATTTCTACTCACCAAGGCCAAGAGCTTCTCAAGGACATCCACGCCGGCGAATGCGGGCATCACGCTTCTGCGGCAACTCTAGCCGCAAAGGCATACCGAAGCGGGTTCTACTGGCCCTCGGCGCTCGGAGATGCGGTGGAGATGGTCAAGAGGTGCGAGGCATGCCAATTCCACGCCAAGCAGATACATCAGCCGGCGCAAGAGCTGCAAACCATCCCACTCACTTGGCCCTTTGCAGTTTGGGGGCTGGACATCCTCGGTCCATTCCCCAGAGCGCAAGGGGGCTATCGCTATCTCTACGTCGCCATCGACAAGTTCACCAAGTGGGTGGAGGTGGAACCGGTGTGCACAATCCCGGCGAAGTCCGCAGTCAAGTTCATCCGTGGGCTGGTCTGTCGTTTTGGTGTGCCTAACCGCATAATCACTGACAACGGCAGCCAGTTCACCAGCGGATTGTTCCGGGAGTACTGTGCATCGGTCGGCATCAAGATTTGCTTCGCCTCCGTCGCCTACCCCCGGAGCAATGGCCAAGCAGAGCGTGCTAACGCCGAGGTCCTCAAAGGACTCAAGACGAAAAGCTTCAACGCCAAGCTCGAAGCCTGCGGCAAAAAATGGTTAGACAACCTCCAATCCATCTTGTGGTCCATCAGGACTACCGCCACCAAACCCACTGGAGAAACCCCTTTCTTCCTGGTCTATGGGGCGGAGGCTGTTCTTCCCACCGACGTCAAGTTCGGATCGTCAAGAGGACCTCATCAAGGATCGCCTCCTCCAGCTCAAAGAAGCTCGGTGCCAAGCCGCGCTCTGCGCCGCGAGGTACCAGCAAGGACTACGCCGCTACCATAGCCGCCATGTTCGAGCAAGGACACTGGAGGTCGGCGACCTGGTGCTGAGGAGAATACTCTCTCGCGAGGGCCTGCACAAGCTGTCTCCAATGTGGGAAGGGCCCTTCAAGGTGACGCACATCGCCAGGCCAGGCTCGGTGCGGCTGGGAACCGCAGAAGGCGTGCCAGTGGGGAACCCGTGGAACATAGCTCATCTGCGAAAGTTCTACCCTTAGGTTCCTCACGAGGAAAAAGACCATTTTCACGGCACTTGTATCAGCTCAACCTGCTCTTAAGCACTGATATTAAGTTAAAGCGCATTATAGCGCCTCTGCTTCGGCATGACATCAAATGGCATGAAGTCCATTTATTTTCTGTTGTACTCCTCGCGGAAGGGGGCTAGGCACGGTGTCTATGCTGGGGCCTTCGCTCGGAAAACAGCGAGCCCGAAAAACCCGAAGGGAATGAGCTCTGGTCGGGGGCGACGACCCTGTTATCGATCACCTCCAAATACCCATGGTGCTTAGTTCCTCGCGAAGTACATCGGAAAATAAAAAATCTTCGAGGAAAAGTCCAAGGTGTGCCCCAAGGCACCCGCTAAGGACCTACCCCTCGTGAGCAACCCTCACGAGGGAGCAAGGACGCGTCGATGCACCAGCATCCGCAGGAAGATTCCCTCTGCCGAGGAAGGCCTAACGTGGCAGGATTATTGAAGACCAAGGCCGCTCCGATCATCTTGCGAAGGAGCAACCCTTGTGAGGTGTCGACGGTCTCTGGGCTCTCTTAAGCGTCGACGTTTTCACGTCCGTGAGGGTCCAGCTTCCCTCAACGACGAGGAAGGCCCCGTGAATCGCCACGCGCGGCAATTTGCTCTTAGCTGCTGGCACAGATAGTGCCGCGCTCCTCCACGACGGAGAAGGTCCCTGTGCCGGTCACAGGGGCATCTTATTCGCCTTCTTTTTCCGTTTGTTTTGTCAATTTGTTTTTCCGTTTTCGGGGATTTGGGGTTTTTTGTTTTCCAACTCTTTCTTCAACTTCTTGTCTCAGGAATCGTCCAATGTGTCATCGACGCCGACCCCTTCTCGAGCTCTGAGGCTAAGGGAGGCTTCCCGCCAATGCCAACAGCTCACTAGGGCTCTCGAGCGAGCAAACGACCAGGACAATGAAGAACAGCAAGGTGATTAACAAGCGGATTTCATTAAAACGCCCCCAGTGGGGGAAGGAGCAAAAGCACGACGGGGCATACCCCGCCGGCAAGGACTACGCGACAAAAGAGGGGAGGAGACTAGCTCCCCTCCCCAGAGGACTACCGCGCCAGGGCCGCCTCTTCACTGCGCCGCGGGCTGGGGGTAGGTGCGGCGGACGCCACGGCGGTGAAGATCCGCACCGTAGCCTCCAGCGTCCCCAGCTTAAAGCGGAAGACGAGGTGGTCGCCGACGCGGAGGCGATGGCCGAGGGCAAATGCCCTCCAGCGGCCGGAGAGGACGGCGTTGCCGCCGTCCCCAAGAAGGATGTCCACAGGCCAGAAGAGGTCTGGCCTGCTCTGTTCCCCTAGGGCAATCTCCCCGGCGGCCGCGCCGGGGGCGTAAATCACCCTCCGGACGGCGTCGCGCAGCCGGAGGGAGTTGAAGCCCGGGGCGTCGACGACGACGAGAAGCTCCAGGAAGCGGGACCCCGGGCCGATGAGGGGTCCCAGCATCGCCGCCGCCAGGGGCCGCGGAGTGGCAACCACTCCGTTCGTCGGCGGGGCCTGAGGATCTGCATCAGGGGGAGGCGGGCCCAGAGCGGCCAGCACCTCCTGGAGGGCCCGATCGACGCTCCCCGAGGCGCGGGGAGCAGGTGCCGCCACCAGCGGTGACGGCGAATTCAGGGCGCCCCCTCGCGCGGGACCCCTGAGGGTCAGGGCGCCGGAGGCCCCCGAGGCAGCGCGGTTCGCCTCGCCCTGCCTCGGCGCGCCAATGCGGAGGGGGCCGCCGGCGCCGGGTGTCCACCGGGCGGGGACCTTCGCCTTGTTCCCGCTGCCCGGGGGGCGTCCGCGGCGTTTTGCCCCAGAGCTTGAGCCGGCGGCGACAGAGGAGTTGGAGGGGTCCATGAGCTCAGGGGCGCAGGAGCAGAAGTGGCACTGGAGGAAGGAGGTGAAGTGCCGGAGGTCTCGAGGAGGATATATTTAAGGGGGGTGTCCGGCGTCGATGCGTCAAATCCCTGCGCGGGAATCGAAGCGTTGGCGCAGTGCTCCGCAGTCAAGTGACGCGTCATTATGACGGTTTGACGCCTCGGAGACTGTAACGTCACCCGCCGTTTCGTCTCGCCAGTTGCGGCCGCGCCACGCGTCCGCAGCGTCTGCCTCTTCACATGGTCCTCTCACCGCACGGTTGACGCGTGCCGTTGGAGGGCCCAGCAGCTTCTGGGGCCCCCGTCCCTTCGCTCCCTCGAGAGGGCGCATTCGCGGGCCGGGCTCCCGGGGGCTACTGTCGGTGTTCTGGATACCGGGGTATCCCGGTCCACCTGCTCCTGGGCCACGTCATCGGCCCATCTTCAGAATCAACGACCCAAGCTACGGAGAAGACCCTCACGAGGAGGCACCTCGTGAGGAGAACGACGACATAAACGGCTAAGGACCAGAAGACCTCCTCACGAGCCCCTGCTGGTGAGGAGAGGAAGCACGCCCACGTCAGCTCAGCACGTTTGCGTGCAGAGCAAGAAGATAACGGGCAGAAGACCGCGTACCGCCCACGCTACCCCCGACAGGGAGGAGACTAGCTTTCTCTGTGCCTGCCCAAAGCGACACAGTGGCAGTTGGCCACCCACCTAAAAATAGCGTGGACGGTGCAGGGCGCCAGAGGAGGACGTCAGCTTCCTCCACCCACTCCTGCGGACCGGCGCCACTACCCTACGAAGACTACGTCCACGGAAGAACAGAATCTACAGTTGTCCTCCCTCCTTGGCCGTGTGTGGCAACCCCTTCCCCAAGAAGATAAGGGGAAGGAGGACCTTGGCGCTATAAAAGGAGGGGGAGGCCACCCCTTAGAGGGGATCGGATCTTCATCTTCTTCAAGCTGCTAGTTGGGCACGCAGGTTCTTCAACCTCTGGCCAGCTAGAGCTTTGTAACCAAGACCTTGTACTCCTCGCGAGGTGTCGCGTTGCAATACAAGAAGGCAGGAAGTAGGGGTGTTACCTCACCACGAGGGCCCTGAACCTGGGTAAAGCTCGGTCTCTCTCTCTGCAGTGCGTAGCGCGGTCGACACTCGAGGCTTCCGTCACCGTGTTTCGTTGCGATCCGAGATCTCACACGTTCAGCCCCCTGCGTTTGAATCCTTGGGTCCGTCGCGTGGTACCCCGTGTTCTTGCGACACGAAATCCATCGACAAAGATCACTATGAGATTTACTCTGGGCATTACAACAAAATACATAGACCACTATCCAACTGCATCTATGACTAATAATCCACTCCCGGGGATATCAATCAGAACACCCCATGAGTATTAAGTTGCGAACAACGGATAATTGCATTAAGCAAAGTGTGTAATGTAAACAAAGCATATGCCCTTGAGCATATGAATGTTGTTTTCTCCCTAGTAGCAACAACATATCTACAATCTTAGAGGTTTCTGTCACTCCCACAGGTTAAATAGAGGCATGAACCCACTATCGAGCATAAATACCCCCTCTTGGAGTCACTAGCAACTACTCGGCCAAGATAGCTACTAACAACGGAGAGCATGCAAGATCATAAACAACATAGAGATAACATAAGATATAATTTCAGTACAACAACTCAATCATAAACACCAATATTCATCGGATCCCAACAAACCAAACATGTGGAATTACATAACGGTGATCTCAATCATGTAGGACAGCTCATGAGATCTAGACTTGAAGCACATGGTGGAGAAGACAACCATCTAGCTACTACTATGGACCCATAGTCCAAGGTATACTACTCACTCATCGCTCCGGAGGCAAGCATGGCGATGAAGAAGACCTCCGGTGGCAATTCCACTCTCTGGCAGGGTGCCGGGAAGAGCTTCTGGACCCTCCCGATCTTCGGGTCGACGGCGGCGGCGGATCGCGATGTGTTCTGGAAAAGTGATCGGGTACTTAGGTTTTTTTCCGTCGGGGGGTCTTTATAGGCGAAGGGGCGATGTCAGAGGAGGGGCCAGGCGCCTTCACGCCAGGGTGGCGCGGCCCAGGCCCTGGCCGCGCCAGCCCTGCGTGTGGGGCCCCTGTGGCCCCCTCCTACTCCTCTTCGGATCTCTAGAAGCTTCTAGGTAAAATAAGACTTCAGGAACTTGTTTCGTCCAATTCCGAGAATATTTCCCGTGTATCACTTCTGAAACACAAAAACAACAGAAAATAGGGAACTGGCACTGTGGCAACTCGTTAATAGGTTAGTTCCAAAAAATGCATAAAAGTGCCACGAAGTGTAATGAAACAGTTGGCAAATGGTGTAAAAACAAGCATGGAGCATCAAAAATTATAGATACGTTTGAGACGTATCAAGCATCCCCAAGCTTAACTCCTGCTCGTCCTCGAGTAGGTAAGTGATAACAAAAGAATAATTTTTGAGGTGACATGCACCTACACAATCTTGATCATATATGTAAGCATTTGTGAGCTGGGATCATAAGAACTTAAAACATGGGCATGAAGATATAATCTTGACAATCAGAACTTAGCAACCATGTTGTAAACATGCAAATGAACACAAACAAATGATCATGAAAATGAAACAATCAAAGTCAAACGTGTGTTCAAATCATAAGGAAAAACATACAAATGGTTTTCAGCTTGTCCTTCAAAGAGAGCAAAACATAAATGCATAGGACACCTTCAAGTTTAAGAGGGCGACTAGACACAAATAATTTAAGAACAAGTGAAACCAACGATATGAATCAGTCAATGAAAACTTTGGGACAATGCACATTATACTAAGAATGACAACTATGCTCTCTTAATGGTGCATAAAGATAGAAGGTGGTGACTCAACATAAAAGTAGAAGAAAGGCCCTTCACAGAGGGAAGCAGTGATTGCAAGTTTTATAACCTTCAAAAATTATGTTACTTACCGGCTTTGAGCTCTCATTGCCCCCATCATAAGCATCTTCAACTGGTTAAAGTTAATGCGAGAACAATTATGATGCATATGCTTGACAAATCATAAGTTGAAAACCTCGTGTCCCGTGAATACGAGTACCCAAACCTCATGCTACTTTACTTAGAGTCCCAAGCAAGGCTCTTGTTATTGTAAATATATGCATATCATTGAGAACCGCCAATGGGGTACCTCCGTGCCCGATGACATGGAACAATCCCACACCAAAATGACAGGACAAGCAGACAATGAACACCTCGACATCTCTTTTATTTACCATTTGTTTAGCTTTTTATTATGAGATGCGTCGTCGTATGTTCACCATGGGTATGCTGCAAATTTCCACCATGAATTATGCATGGATTAGATTAGCGGCCCGCCGTTTTCCTAACACATATAAAAACTCCATGATCCCCACAAGATTCCCAATTCATTTCACACCGCGGGCATCCATAAATAAAAGATCACGATATCAACTCAAATAAGCAGTGCAATGTTGAAAGCTTGCCCATGACTGCATGGCTGGGCTAGTCTCCAACTTACAACTTGCAAGCATAACAACTCAACATAAGAGACCACAATGTCAAATTTTTAAGAACAGGAAAAAGTAAAGTGTGCCTTCCGGTTCGTGAGAGCTTTACTGACCGAATTTCGCATAACACTAGTAAGAGTTTAATTTGAAGAGAAAATAAAAGCAAGTCAAATTTACTTGGAATAGCAAATTGCTAGTAGGTATGTATGGTGGACACTTTGGAAAACTTTGGCTTTTAGGAGTTGGATGCACGAGTAGAGCTCATACTCAGTACAAGGCGAGGGCTAGCAAAAGACTGGGAGCGACCAACTAAGAGAGCAATAATGGCCATAATCATGCAAAGCGACATTAAAAGAAGCATAAGATGGCATCAAAAGTCAAAATCTAAATGATCATAGAGGCTATTGGCTGACTTTGTAAGAGTCTAACATGTGTGAGCATGCGCCAAGTCAACCCAAATAAAGCATCAAGGAGAAAACCAAAATAATGCTTCCATACAATAAAAACAACGCATGATTTTTTCAAAGGCTCATTAAGCAATCTCAGTTATTTGAGACAAGTCATGCTACAGAAAAACCACTAAGCATACTATCAAAAAGACATCAAGCATGACATGAAAAAGCCTAAGCCGCAGTCTACACAAGCTCCTTCTTGTGCCACTTTTTTGCATAAAGCTTTTTCTCTTTTCCAACACCATTTGAAATTTTTAAAGACACCTCTTTTGATGAAAACCAATAAAGATCAGAGGCAAAAATACACCTTGATGAAAAGATATGACAAGGTCTGAACGCAAATCAAGGCGAAAACGAAAACCAAAAGCAGTAGCAGAAAAAGAAGAACACCCGATTTTTAATAAGAGTGAAAACTAGAGCGTTCTTTTGCAAATGAAAACGAGTGCATCTCCTCCAAAGGAAATTTGTTGGGGTCCAACCATTTATTGCAGCAAACAAAACAAACTAACAAAGAAAACTAAAACAACTGATGCTCCAAGAAAAACACATAGTGCATGAAGCAATAAAAATATAGTGTCTTGAAAGGTGACCTGATTTTTGCCGATGAAGAAGGGGTGCCTCGGGGGCATCCCCAAGCTTTGACGCTTGTACTTCTTGGATATTTCTTGGGGTGATGCATGGGCATCCCCAAGCTTGAGGTTTTGTCCATTCTTCAACTCATCTCATCATTCTCCAATCCCTACACTTGAAAACTTCCTTCATACAAAACTAAACACAATTCTATTAGCAACATTAGTGCAAGCATAACATATAATCAACCTCTTTTTGCATAAGGTTTCAACTCAAAACCACCACATATATAGCAAATACTACTGTAGCAACCTCCCCAAAAGTTCCATGATCAAACGAACTCAAAAGAAAGCGATAAAGTGGCAAACACAAATATTGACAGAAATCTGTCAAAACTGAACAGCTGACAAAGGTCGAATTTTTGAGGGGTTTTCTGTTACTCAAATCAAAAAGTGTTCAACTAACGAAAGTTTGGATATAACGTGGGGCATATGCACAAGAAATAGCAGGTCCAAAAGATATACAGAGAATTTATAAGAATTTTTATGGTGCAGCACTGAAAATAGTTTCAGGACAGCAACATCCCTAAATCTTTACCTCACTCGAATTAGAGGCTTCTCTTGGCACAAAAACAAAATAAACAAGATAAGGAGCAGTCATTACAGTAGTAATGACTTCCAAGACTCAAATAAAAGAAAAAGTACTGAAAATAAAACATTGGGTTATCTCCCAAGAGTGCTTTTCTTTAACGCCTTTGAGCTAGGCACAGAAAATTGCGAATCAAGTATTTTCAGAAGAAGCATTAAGATCAACTGCAGAGGTCTTGTCAATAAGGCATTGTATTTAATCCACATAAGTTTTAGAAGACCCTTTGTGATCACGCTTTGGTTCACTCAAATCACAAAAAAGATTTTCGGGACAGATCCAGTCAAAATTATTTTCGAAAGCTTCACACAATCCCAAGAGCTTGCAAGGTATAGGTATTTCGGCCCCTTCATCATTTGTACTAATAACCTTTATAGGTGAACCGAGTTTATTAAAACGTTTAAGAACTTTTCTAGCTTCAATAATGACATCTTTAAATTCTAGGCGCAAAGCTTCCAAAATAAAAGCTTTCTTTTCAGGATCTTCAATTTTATGAAGCTTAAGGAACATGTATTGCATAAAAGGATTAAGACTAGCAAACCTAGTTTCCAACATGTGAATCAAATAAGCAGAAGCAACTTCAATACTAGGAGCTAGCTCAACCAAAGACTTTTCCTCAACTTCCTTATGCATACTAATATGGTTAAAGAACTCCTCAATGTTACTTTTTCCAATGATAGAACCACTAACTACTGAGAGGTCCTCCAGAACGTACTTAGGGATCAACATGATGAACTAAAGTAAAGAAATAACAACTACCAAGGATTCTAAATTTTTTTTGGGTTTTTGATAAAAAACGATGCTGGTAAAATAAATAAAGTAAAGCAAAACAATAAAACAAAGTAAAGGATGTGCGTGCGAAAAACTCCCCTCGCAGAAGTCTTCTACTTCCTCCCCGGCAACGGTGCCAGAAAAGAGCTTGATTGCTGGGATGATGGCGCCAGAAAAGAGTTGGTGCCTAGTTGAATGTCCAGCCCGTTGGGAACCCCAAGAGGAAGGTGTGATGAATACAGCAGCAAGATTTTCCCTCAGTTAAGAAACCAAGGTTTATCGTTCTTGGAGAGGAGAGACAAACGACTGAAGGTGATGCTTGCTAGTTTGCGACAGCTTCAGACAATTTATATATGGCGCCTCGTCCAAGCTTTGCTTGCTAGCTGCAACGCGAAACCTGCACACACACAACCAAGTACTTTGTTCCCAACTTATGATGAGGTTGTCAATCTCACTGGTTTGCTTGAAACAAAGGTTATGAGTGTATCGAGTGGAAAACAGTAAAAGTATGCGAGTAAAGTAAACAGTGCGAGTAAAGTAAACAGGTGATATTAATATGATGGAAATAGGACCGGGGTCCACAGTTCACTAGTGGTGTCTCTCCATAGATAAATAACACATGCTGGGTAAACAAATTACAGTTGGGCAATTGATAGAATAAAGATAAACGTGATATGTCAAGAAGATCACTATGAGATTTACTCTGGGCATTACAACAAAATACATAGACCGCCATCCAACTGCATCTATGACTAATAATCCACTCCCGGGGATATCAATCCGAACACCCCATGAGTATTAAGTTGCGAACAACGGATAATTGCATTAAGCAAAGTGTGTAATGTAAACAAAGCATATGCCCTTGAGCATATGAATGTTGTTTTCTCCCTAGTAGCAACATCACATCTACAACCTTAGAGGTTTCTGTCACTCCCCCAGGTTAAATAGAGGCATGAACCCACTATCGAGCATAAATACCCCCTCTTGGAGTCACTAGCAACTACTCGGCCAAGATAGCTACTAACAACGGAGAGCATGCAAGATCATAAAAAACATAGAGATAACATAAGATATAATTTCAGTACAGCAACTCAATCATAAACACCAATATTCATCGGATCCCAACAAACCAAACATGTAGAATTACATAACGGTGATCTCAATCATGTAGGGCAGCTCATCAGATCTAGACATGAAGCACATGGTGGAGAAGACAACCATCTAGCTACTGCTATGGACCCATAGTCCAAGGTAGACTACTCACTCATCGCTCCGGAGGCAAGCATGGTGATGAAGAAGACCTCCGGTGGCGATTCCCCTCTCTGGCAGGGTGCCGAGAAGAGCTTCTGGACCCTCCCGATCTTCGGGTCGACGGCGGCGGCGGATCGCGATGTGTTCTAGAAAAGTGATCGGGTACTCAGGTTTTTTCCATTGGGGGGTCTTTATAGGCAAAGGGGCGATGTCAGAGGAGGGGCCAAGCGCCCTCACGCCAGGGTGGCGCGGCCCAGGCCCTGGCTGCGCCAGCCCTGCGTGTGGGGCCCCGGTGGCCCCCTCCTACTCCTCTTCGGATCTCTAGAACGGGTAAAATAAGACTTCAGGAACTTGTTTCGTCCAATTCCGAGAATATTTCCTGTGTATCACTTCTGAAACACAAAAACAGCAGAAAACAGGGAACTGGCACTGTGGCAACTCGTTAATAGGTTAGTTCCGGAAAATGCATAAAAGTGCCACGAAGTGTAATGAAATAGTAGGCAAATGGTGTAAAAACAAGCATGGAGCATCAGAAATTATAGATACGTTTGAGACATATCAGCCACCCATTCTTATTTAAATCGTAACTTATTAACTATAAGAGATATAGCAAAACTAAACTCATTTATATTACATTAAATAGTTCAAACTATTTGAATAAAAATAACTATGACCATTTTGAAATTCTTATGATCATGCCCTGATGAAATCAAATCAAATCACTTAAAATTTGAACATGACCTTTGCTAACTTTGGATATTTTGGGCACAACTGATAATAGGAACAAATAAGATATGACAATATGTATAATTCACAATAACAGGATCATTTTAAATATGAACTTTGGAAGTTAAACTTTCAAACAATTAATACAATATCCATGGATAACAATTCAATTGTGAATTACAAATATGTATAAGAATATGAATTGATTCAGCCACAAGTCCATTTAGTGCCAAATGCCACTTGGCTATCTAAAATAAAGATTATTAGAGGATAATCATCATGCCACCTAGGATAGTTATCCACTTCAAAATATCTTCCTATATTTGAACCCCAAGTAATGCACTTCAAAATATCTTCCTATACTTGAACCCAAGTAATGCTCATAGTTATCCACTTCAAAATATCTTTCTTTACTTGAACCCCAAGTATTGCTTATGCATGAGAGCTTGACAACAAGTAGCTTACTCACCTTGCTCAAACAAGAGTCATCACTTGAGGTGTCAACTTGTGGTGAGCCTCAAGATAGTATACAAGGAACCCCTTGGCATCCATTTTGACACCATAAAATCATGGTAGGAGGACACCAACAAATTTGGGCCTTATCATTCATTAGATAGGGCCAGAAACACCACCATCACACCAGCAACACCACCACACAATCCACCCTGCTCATGAGTCGAGCAACAGGGCAGGTTTCACCACCACCAGCACAACCACAATAACCAAACCAGCAAGACCAAGACCAAATGGTTACTTAGTTCAATTAGGAACTAGGTCAAGCAGCTAGGAGGTGCATGCATGCCATAAGATGCAGGTTTATCAGATTTCCCGAAGAACAAGCTTCACAAGACCACCAGGTTGGTCTAGTATGAGAGGAGAGGAGTGTAGTTAATGGGAAAAATGAAACACTCACCACAGGCAAGAGAAACATACCTCTAATTCAATCATCATTGGCTAAAACTAGGAACAAGCAATAATATTTACTCTAACCAGGTGTGAGAAATAGGTTTGATAAGCAGATGTCACCCATCATTAGGAGAGGGTAGAAGAGTTAATAAAACCTATCCTTGTTAGGAGGGAAACATTCTTATGAAGATCTAGTAGAGACCCTTGGTTCAAGTATATATTTTGCTTAAGCAATGAAACATGATATGGGTAGTCGTAACACAAACCTAAATCTTAACTCCTAAATTCCTATATTGGTAGAATCTATATCAAACTAACCATATGTTGGGTGTGATCCCTATCCTCTAACAATGATGACATAATTCCATCACACTCAATATCTTTATCTATTCCATTGGACTCTATTCTACTATTCTTATTTCAAATTATGCATCACCTTAGGATCATGAGTAAAACCCTAGAATCACATCCTATATTTTAAACCATGGATTATGTCCACACCATAAACATTCTTAATATCAACCATATTATTTATCCAGTTATTCACTTGAACATGTTAATATGTGCATGAATCTTGATATCACATTAAGAGCATCATGTTCATAGATACATATACCTAACTAGGAAATCCAATGCTAGAATTTATTTTAAATAATAGTTCTCCTTTCATTCAGATACAAATATAGTGTCTATATACTCTTAAAAAAGTTATTCAAGTTCTTAGAAAAATAAACGGAACCCTAAAATGGAATATTTAAAATCATCTTTATTAAAGACCACTAATAAAAATCTTAACAACATCTAAAATCTAATATGTGCAATTGCATACAAAGATATCTCTATGACAAGATATTGGGTTAGTAGAAACATAGTTCTATTTTGAAAGAAGTCATAAACTTGAAATTCCTGCAAAACAGATTGGAATTAAAACCAAAAGAATCTAAAACAGAAAACAAAAGAAAAAGAAAAGGAAAAGAAGCTAGAAAAAAATAAAAGAAATGTACCAGACCACAGCCCATCAGGCCGGCCCAGCTAGCCAGCCCACCTGGGGCCTGGCCTGGATACCGTTTCGGTATCCGACCGACAAGCGGGACCCACCCGTCAGAAGAAGAGGTCATCGTCTTCCTCTTCCTCTCTTCTGCACGGTCGACACGACGCCGGCGTGCTCCACGTCCTCGTTGATGATAAGATCACCTCGAGCCCTATAAATACCCTGGGAGGTCTGTCGTGCCGCACTTTTCCTTCACCGCCCCCTCGTTCCCTCTCCATCCTTCTCTATCTTCACCACCCAGCCGCAGGATCTCACCGGCAAGGAGCCATCGATGGAGGTCATCCCGGAGGCTATGTGGTGTCCCAAGAGAAGCGCCTCGCCATATTGATCTTGCTGGAGGAGTCACGCATCCAGGGGAGCTCGGGTTAGGCCGAATCGAGCCATTTCCTTCTCCCAGACATCGTCGGAATCCGTGAAGCTTCTCTCAGCTCTGATCACCATCGACCCAATTGATCAGTTCATCAGACTCAGGTTGATCTTGCGCACCTCTGGAACCATTTAGCTCATCCTTTCGTAGTCTGTAGCTTGGTTCCCGTAGTTCACCGTCATGCGCCGCCGTAGTGAAGCTCACCGGAGCCATGTCCGGTGACCATTTCCGAGCGGCGCTTGCACTAACAAACTCGGCGTGTTGTACTGGTTCTATTTCACCCACACACGCATTCAGTGGGGCTGGAATCACCATCTCCGGCGATCGCCGGCGATGATCCGCTCCCAGTCAACTTCTTGACACGGCCCTGCCTATGTGGCATTGACCGAACCACAGGCCCCACTAATCAGTCTATTTGACCAAGACTTCTGCCTATGTGGCACCTGACCAAGCATTGCCCCACTAGTCAGTCTCTGCGGGTAGGTTAGGGTTCGGTAGGAAAAGGTTTTTCCTGTTAATTAGAAATTCCAGAAAACATCCAAACCTTAGAAAATTCATAACTAATTCGTTTTGAATCAGAAAAATACATGTAATATACCAAAATGATCACAAAAATAAGAACTATCTGTTTGTACTGTGATATTATATACTTGTGTGGAATAATTTTGAGTGAAATTTAAAAACATGCTTAAGTACTATTTCTCAATATGAATTTAAATCAAATTTAGGAATCAAATCATTTCTCTGAAAAGCTAGTAAATATTCTTACACTAAAACAGCCTTATTGTAGTTACTACTTTATTATTTTAGGATCTTAAATTCAACTTTGCCATTAACACTTAAAACAGTTGAACTATTTTTCATAGATAATTTTTAAGTACTAAAATTATAGAAGACATCAACAAATAAATTAGTAACTTGTATTTTAGGTTATTTCTTAGCTTCCATTCAGTAAATAAGTAATTAGCTCTAAATGCTTAGTTCAACCATGATGGATTATTAACTCAATTACTTTAACATTATCAGTTAAGACCTAGAAACTTATAACAAGTAAAATCATGTTCTATTAATTAACCCAAATTCCTAGGAATAATTGTGATCACTTAAAATGAGTTAAACACTAATTACCCTTTTTAGATAATGTGTTCTTCAAAAGTTATTCTTTTGAGATACCTTGAAAATAAGCATCAAACCATTTCCTTTTAGTTATAAATTAAAAATAAGTTGTATTAAGATTGTTGTCAACCCTAGAACTACTTGGATATTGCTATGTGTATACTTTACTTGACTTTGCATATCCATGATCAACCAAGTGATTGCTAATTATAATATGCAACTTAAAAGTGTTACCTTCATGTCTTCACCATAACCATCATTCCCTTGTAGCAAGGAATGATTATACAACCCTAAAACAATAGCTCTTGTTAAAGTTTTATTCTTTTAATATCACCTGATAGTGATCTAACCTAAAATGCTTGACAACCATGTTATGGTGTGATTTAAAAGTGCAACACATCATAAATAAATCACCATAACTCAATGATAACAAATCATCGGGGTTAGGTTACGCTTAGAGTGATGCATATCATATCTTATGCATATCATGCTGCAGATTTCTAACATCATCCCTACCGGATGATGATTGCTATTTTAGAATTGGGATTTCTATCGTATCGAAGACCCTGACTCGCATAATCTTGCAGTTAGAAAGGCAAGTTCACTCTTGCTCATATCTCTTGTTTACTTTTAGTAAATTACTTGCAAATATACCGGTGGTATTATTATTACTACATTCAAAGTAAAAGGTTTGGTTTTACTAATGAATATGAATAGTGGTTCCGACCGTAATGGTTGTTGCCCTAGGATGGTGGGCAGTGGGACCATGGTATGAATATGGTGGAGGTCCCACTGCAACTGGAAAGTTCACCTAGGACTAATAACAAATGTCGCCAGTGATTCTAGCACCGTAAATAACTGTCAACCATGAGATCTGGAATGGGACGGAGAAGTCAGCTGTATCTTTTCCCTCTCGCATGCCAACGGATTAGTAGCGAGGGTTGTCTTGCCTAGGCTACTATAGTGTAAAGGGGGGAAATGCGTTTCCTGCTAGTCTGCCTATAGTATAGGGGGGGGACAAACTTGCTAATTGATCTATGATGGATTGTAAGAGTCATCCGGATCAGTCTACCCATATTGTATAGGAGCAGGCATCTGGGTCCGGAACAGTCTACCTATGGGAGCGTCCATAGTGTATAGGTGAGGACCAGTGCGCCAATCAGTCTACATATGTGGTATAGGGGTGATGGACTTACAAATGGGTGGGTCTGCGGGGTCGCGGAGAAGAATGGTGATTGGCTTGGATCATTGGCTAGGCCCCACACAAAGGAAGTGTGGACGAGCATGCAACTCGGTTGTGCAGCAAGGATTTGATCTCTCATGGGTACAAGTGACCGCCTCTGCTGAGTGTAAGAAAGTATCAAGATACTACCTATTCCAGGAAGAAGCTGCGAACGCGGCAGGAAAGGAGTCCATCAAAGCTCTAATCAACCTGTGAAGGCTGATACGTCTCCAACGTATCCATAATTTTTGATGCTCCATGCTTGTTTTTACACCATTTGCCTAATGTTTCGTTACACTTCATGGCACTTTTATGCATTTTTCGGAACTAACCTATTAACAAGTTGCCACAGTGCCAGTTCCCTGTTTTCTGCTGTTTTTGTGTTTCAGAAAAGTTACATAGGAAATATTCTCGGAATTGGACGAAACCAAAGCCAGTCGTCCAGATATTTCACGGAGCTTCCAGAGAACCAAAGAGGAGATGGAGTGGGGCCACGAGGGGCCCTCACACCAGGGCGGTGCGGCCCAGCCCCTGGCCGCGCCCCCTATGTGTGAGGCTGCCTCGGTCCACTCCTGACGATGCCCCTTCGCCTATAAAGACCCCCCGACGGGAAAAACCTAAGTACCCGATCAATTTTCTAGAAACACATCACAATCCGCCGCCGTCGTCGACCCGAGATTGGGAGGGTCCAGAAGCTCTTCACGGCACCCTGCCGGAGAGGGGAATCGCCACCGGAGGTCTTCTTCATCGCCATGCTTGCCTCCGGAGCGATGAGTGAGTAGTCTACCTTGGACTATGGGTCCATAGCAGTAGCTAGATGGTTGTCCTCTCCACCATGTGCTTCATGTTTAGATCTCATGAGCTGCCCTACATGATTGAGATCACCGTTATGTAATTCTACATGTTTGGTTTGTTGGGATCCGATGAATATTGGTGTTATGATTGAGTTGCTATACTAAAATATATCTTATGTTATCTCTATGTTGTTTATGATCTTGCATGCTCTCCATTGTTAGTAGCTATCTTGGCCGAGTAGTTGCTAGTGACTCCAAGAGGGGGTATTTATGCTCGATAGTTGGGTTCATGCCTCTATTTAATCCGGGGGAGTGACATAAATCTCTGGAAGCTTCCAGGAAAAATAAGACTTCAGGAACTTGTTTCGTCGAATTCTGAGAATATTTCCTGTGTATCACTTCTGAAACACAAAAACAGCAGAAAACAGGGAACTTGCACTATGTCAACTTGTTAGTAGGTTAGTTCCGGAAAATGCATAAAAGTGCCACGAAGTGTAACGAAACAGTAGGCAAATGGTGTAAAAACAAGCATGGAGCATCAAAAATTATAGATACGTTGGAGACGTATCAAGCATACCCAAGCTTAACTCCTGCTCGTCCTCGAGTAGGTAAGTGATAACAAAAGAATAATTTTTGAGGTGACATGCACCTACACAATCTTGATCATCTATGTAAGCATTTGTGAGCTGGGATCATAAGAACTTAAAACATGGGCATGAAAGATATAATCTTGGCAATAAGAACTTAGCAACCATGTTGTAAACATAAAAATGAACACAAACAAAAGATCATGAAAATGAAACAATAAAAGTCAAACGTGTGTTCAAATCATAAGGAAAAACATACAAATGGTTTTCAGCTTGTCCTTCATGGATAGCAAAACATAAATGCATAGGACACCTTCAAGTTGAAGAGGGCGACTAGATACAAATAATTTGAGAACAAGTGAAACCAACAATATGAATCAATCAATGAAAACTTTGGGACAGTGCACATCATACTAAGAATGACAACTTTGCTCTCTTATGATGCATAAAGATAGAAGGTGGTGACTCAACATAAAAGTAAAAGAAAGGCCCTTCGCAGAGGGAAGCAGTGATTGCAAGTTTTATAGACCTTCAAAAATTATGTTACTTACTGGCTTTGAGCTCTCATTGCCCCCATCATAAGCATCTTGAATGGTTAGAGTTAATGCGAGAACAATTATGATGCATATGCTTGACAAATCATAAGTCGAAAACCTCGTGTCCCATGAATACGAGTATCCAAACCTCATGCTACTCAACTTAGAGTCCCAAGTAAGGCTCTTGTCATTGTAAGTATATATGTATCATCGAGAACCGCCAACGGGGTACCTCCATGCCCAGTGACATGGAACAAGCCCACATCAAAATGACAGGACAAGCAGACAATGAACACCTTGACATCTCTTTTATTTGCCATTTGTTTAGCTTTTTATTGTGAGATGCGTCGTCGAATGTCCACCATGGGTATGCTGCAAATTTCCACCATGAATTATGCATGGTTTAGATTGGAGGCCCAGGCGTTTCCCTAACACATATACAAACTCCATGATCCCCACAAGATTCCCAATTCATTTCACACCGCGGGCATCCATAAACAAAAGATCACGATATCAACTCAAATAAGAAGTGCAATGTTGAAAGCTTGCCCCATGACAGCATGGTTGGGCTAGAATCCAACTTACAACTTGCAAGCATAACAACTCAACATAAGAGACCACAATGTCAAAATTTTAAGAACAGGAGAAAGTAAAGTGTGCCTTCCGGTTCGTGAGAGCTTTACTGACCAATTTTCGCATAACACTGGTAAGAGTTTAATTTGAAGAGAAGATAAAAGCAAGTCAAATTTACTTGGAATAGCAAATTGCTAGTAGGTATGTATGGTGGACACTTTGGAAAACTTTGGCTTTTAGGAGTTGGATGCACGAGTAGAGCTCATACTCAGTACAAGGCGAGGGCTAGCAAAAGACTGGGAGCGACCAACTAAGAGAGCAATAATGGCCATAATCATGCAAAGCGACAAAGCTACATTAAAAGAAGCATAAGATGGCATCAAAAGTCAAAAACTAAATGATCATAAAGGCTATTGGCGACTTTGTAAGTGACAAGGGTATAGTTAATAGAGCCCGTTAGTTGAGTACCCCTAAGGCCCGTATAGCTAGGCCCAATTGTAATGATAGTCGAATACGAGTTCTTACCGTATGTCGATATTGTAATCTGTATCGGGCCCTACCTGATCCTCATGACCTGGCCACCTATATATAGGGGCCAGGAGGGGACGGTGTAGGCCAGATTGAAAGCAAGCCAGGTTGAACACCCAAGTTACTTTCGATATACACTTATTTCGTCTAACCTTTACCTTTGAGTTCATCCGACGCCCTATTCTCCCGATCCTAAGTCCTTCATCTAGGACATTTGTCGAGTTAACCCTCGTCAATTGGCGCCGACCGTGGGGATCCTGGGCGTTGGAATCATGAATTCGACGGCTTTTTCGCTTTTAGCCAACAGCAGTACAGAAGTTGACGAAAATCAAGAGATGGAGTTGACAATTGGAAGTTTGAGCATCCTCATCGGGCCATCGGGCTCATCTCGCCTTTCAGACCTGACGAAACAAGATCCGTCGGCAAGTGAGCCCGAAACAGTAGCAATGATGGAGTATTCCGATGGCTCTTCCAGCGAGGTAAACTCGCCGGTCAGCCTAGGAGAAGTGCAGAAAGGAATGATCGTAGAAGACAACAAAGCAAAGGAAAATTTCGACGCAGGAGTCCAACTCGACGATCTCATGATCTGCCTCAACGATATCTCAGACAAATCAACAGACACATGGAAGACAAGGTTAGAGCTTTCTGAAGATGGCGACTCGATCTTCTCAAGCTTCAATAGTAACATCGGCAAACAATGCCAGGTGCTCGCCATTGTGGGAGACAACTCAGAAGAATTCGACGAAAACAACAACCCAGTCCTAAACCCAGCAAATATCGACAGAGGAGCAAATCACCTAGCAGAAGGGCAAACAGCAGAATCCCTCACAGCCAGGGAAAAAATTCGACTATCAGTCGACGAATGGAGGATAATAAGAGAAGCCGTAGAGCACGGCACGCCAATATCGTCAAATTCTAGCAAAGACATGCTTTTGGGGTATCATTATGCCCTAAGGTAGCAGACAAAGAAATTAGCAAAGGAGAAAATAGAGATACAAAGAAGAAAAGATTCAGCCATTGCAGCCAGCAACGCCGCTCGTAAAGTGCGAAGCGACGCATCATATAGTAACGCAAGGAAAAATCGTCGACACGGTTCAAGGTACGACAACCTCGAGTACTCCGACAGGCAAAGCATTTCCAAAAACCTCGACTCATCCTTCCTATCGGTCGACGAGCAGGGGAGCATCCTACCAAAACCCCCTGAAGCAGCAATAGTAGCAGCGCAAGCATATCTGCTCACAACTCGACCAAGTCCTGGAGATCCTAGGGAACATATGCATAGAGCAGCATTGAACGGACTTAACATGGTGGGCCACAAGCTATCAGCAAAAGGAGAGGAAGCGTATCACCACAAGGAAGCGCATAAAACAAGGTCACCTCGCCGTCACAACAGTCCTCGGCGTAGAAGCAGCAAGCAACGATCTCGATCGCCACCACCAAAACAGCATGGTGGAACCCGAAGATCGCGATCCCCAAATGAAAAACGCGACTATGAAGAAGACGAAAAAGAGATGGGGGCATCGTGCTTTACCCGCAGGGTTCGCACCACTCGAGTTCCCAAGGGATTCAAGTTACCTCATGATCAGCAAAAGTACGATGGATCACAGGATACACAATCATGGCTCTCAGATTATCTACAAGCAGTACAAATATTAGGAGGAACCAAAGAAACAGCAATGCAAAGTTTGCAACTACACCTCACCGGCGCAGCAAGGTCATGGTTGAGCAAACTAGAGAAAGAAACTATTGGAAGATAGGAAGATCTCACAAAGCAATTTACAAGCAACTTCAGGTCGACATACAAGCGGCCAGCATCAATAGAAGAAGTCAAAGCGTGTGTGCAACAACGCGACGAAACACTGCGGGCATACATCCAAAGATGGAGTCTTATCAAAAATTCAGCAGTCGAAGTTTCAGACGAAAGAGCAATAGATGCGTTCATCATTAGATTAAGGCGAAGAGACCTAGTCGAAGAGATGGGCAGAATCAAGCCAAAAACAGTGTCAGACCTCATGGACGTAGCAAACAGATTTGCAGATGGAGAAGATGCATGCAACAACAAGCGGATGCGATCTCCAGAGGACGATAGAAGAAACAGATATGGAAGTCAAAGGAGACGGTCCTGAAATTACGACAACTATGGCTCCCATAGCCAAGTCGCCGCAGGATACAAAGACAACAGCTATCAAGGAAGTGATCGCAGAAGCTCGGGATATCGAAGCTACGGAAAGGAGGACTATAAAAAGTTTCCCACGAGAGAACCCAGAGAGTACAACCCATCGCCAGAAGATATGCTCAACGGACCTTGTCATATACACTCAGCGTTCGTCGATGGGAAGCGAGTATCAAGGCACGCAATAAAAGATTGCACAATATTCTTAAAATTACAAGAGGCAGCACTAAACAAGCAAACCGAAGCAAGGCGACAAGGATTTAAAGGGAGCAACAATCCTCCGACAAATCAGCAAGGAAACAACGGAGCTCCTCAAGGACAAGACCAGCAAAACAAGGGACACGATGACGACGAAGGGTACGTTCCATCAAAAGGACACATCACAGCAATGATACAACCCGTGCCCAAGTCGAACAAAGAAGAAAAGAGTATCACTCGACAAGTCAACCTAGCAGTCATTTCACCTCCAGCCACAACGGAGTATCTGCATTGGTCAGAACAACCTATCGAGTTCAACAGAGAAGACCACCCTATAATAGTACCTCGGCCAGGAAACGCGCCTTTGGTACTCAAAGCTCAAATCGGCACGTATGATGTCGACAGAATATTCATGGACGCAGGAAGTGGAATTAACCTGATATACGCAAAAACACTCAGGGCAATGCATATATCGTTAGAGTTCCTGAAACCAACAGATTGTTCCTTCCACGGGATCGTGCCAGGAAGTGCCAATTACCCACTGGGTCGAATAGCACTCAACGTTTGCTTCGGCAACCGACAAAACTACAGAAGAGAAAAGCTAGATTTCGAAGTCATGGACTGGCCATCTCAATATCACGCGATCCTTGGACGACCCGCATTTTCGCGATTCATGGCAGTTCCTCAATATACATATTTGGTACTTAAAATGCCAGGACCAAGAGGAGTAATTACAGTAAAAGGAAGTTTTGAAGTTTCAGATCTCTGCGACAGGGAGTTCCACAAGATGGCGCAAAACTTTGGCATGATAGCCAACTATGCAGAGAAGGCAAAAAGCACAACTACAGAGGGCGTCAAGCTACTCGAAGGACGCGTTGCGGAGCCCGAGACGAAGAAACCACGAGTAGGAGCATCAGGAGAAGACAAAGACATAGGAGAAGAAGAGAAAGCCATGACGGCATAAGCATCAAAAGACAATAAAGTAGAGTAGAAAAGTAAGGCTGTAAAAGCCATGAGTTATACCAGGGGCAATGCCCTCTAGATCCAGAACACAGGTCATAGGCCGGATCTCTTGGGTCACCCCATGTATCTTACATTACAAGTATAATAAAGACAAAACGTTCCTCATATTCGAGTTTACGAGTCTTTCAAAGAGAAAATGTGGCAAACGCACGAATCATACAATAACGCTTTGAGAACAAATTTTTGTCATAAAGTCGCGAAATAAAATACTCTCGCATTCCACACATACAAAAAATATACTACAATAATGGGTTATCAGAATCATCTACGCCTAAGGGATCTAAATAGTGGTACTCGCGAAAAAACGCAGCATCCGCTTCCAGCAGCCTAGCTACAAGCCTTCGAGCAGGTTGCAGCGTGCTCTCCATATGCACTCGAAGGCTAGTCCTACCTGGAGCTAAACTCAAGGACATAGAGCTATAGTTAAGCTTCGGGTGCCACTTGCGTATCCACCCGAGAGCAAAATTGGCACCTGCCACTAAGTTCAGCTCTATCAATCTATCAATACGGTGGCTGGATCTAAAAGTATCAAGAAGAAGTGGGAAAGTTGTAGGCAGAGGATTGCGAGGAAGCATGACAGAGTGCATAGTCGTCAGAGCTCGTCGGCAACCATCAACTGACTCGCCAATATGTTGGGCATGGTCCTGAAGCAGTACAATGGCACTCCGACGATGAGGATCAGACCACAAAGTCTCACAGCCTGCCGACATTCTGTCCAAAGCTGCATTTCGCTTGGTAACCCGACGATCTTCAGCGGCGAAATCCAGACAAGTACCTATAACAGCAAAGGACGTCACAAAAACAGCAGTGAAGAAACATGGAAAAGAGAAGTTCAAAGGAAACTTACATCGCAGCATCTCGCAGGCAGACTCGACAATGCCAAGAATAAAAGATTCACATTCTTCATTATGGACAATCTTCGCCGCCAAACTGGAAACCTTTTCATCAAGAGAAGATATTTGCTTCAGATAACCACAAGCTTTGCTAGCTTTGCTCACAGCCATCTGTGCTTGACATTTAGCCAAAGTCAGGCGAGACTCAAGATCAGAAATCCTTGAAGAGTACTCCGAGCACTGATTACATCGGCTAGGAGGCAACGAAATCGTCGAACCGAACGTGCGGGCAGCAGAAGGAGGAGGTCCGCCAGTCAAAGGATCATTGGTATGCATCGACTAGAAGTCAAAAGAAAAGAAAGAATGAACATTTCAGAGAGACAAGCACAATACTTCATAAAAAGGAAATGTATTTACATAAGTGCAAAACCCTTTGACTAAGGTTCTCGGGTTGCACGTGACTACAAGATTTTACATTCAAAAGGATAAAATGGAAAACTACAAGAAGGCCGAGTCTACGCCACCTCAGCATTCGGCTCCGTGGCAGAAGAAGGCATGATAAATTCCTCGCCAACAGTCGACGAAGGCGCAGGGTCTTCCGCCGTTGGAGGTGGCGCAGCAGATGTCGCGGAGGCCGCTGAAGGAGAAATAATCGCCACCAGCGCAGGTGCCAACTTCTTCGCCTTCTCGATGAAAGTCTTCATCTCATCACGGGTGCGGCCATGGGAAGAGTTCACCTTCTCCCAGTCGAAGTCCGCACCATGGGCTAAAGAAAGTGCAATAGCACCCTCAGTACCACGCTTTAGAGAGAGCCCCTTAAGCTGGAGGGTGGGGTCTTCAGTTGTATCGAAAGCCTTGGCGAGCTTGCCCAAATCGTCCTTCGGAACTTCTGCTTTCTTCTTCGGCCACAACCCGACGAACAGCTGTGATAGAACGCGGCCAACTAACTCAAAAGTCTCCTGGATAGATATCCAGTTTGCCTCGAGTAGGTTAACCGCAGTCATCAGAGGGTCATCGTCCGGTTGCAGGGATGACGAAGATATCCCGGTAAATACTGCGCAATACAGTAAGAGAGAACAGAAAAGGCAAGAAAAGTGTCAACAAGTACAAAAGTGCAAACAGAAGTCGAAATAGAAGACAAGGCGAAGTACTTACCTTCAGCGGCAGTAGACATTGTGCGAAGACGCTCTGCCACGGCTTGCTCTCGCTGAGCATGCTCCTTGTTGGCATCAGCTAAAGCTTTCTCAGCTTTCTTCACCTTACCAAGCGCAGATTTCTGCGACTTCTCAGCGTTTGCTCTAGCAGCGGCCGCAACATCGTAAGCCTTCTGCGAAGCACTGAGCTCCGCTTCCAGCGACGCAATTCGAGCATTGGCTATTGCTAGAGCAGCTACAGAAGAAGACGAAAAGGAGTCAGATTAACACTAAAGGATAAGAACAGAAGAAAAGCAATGCCTGGATGTCAAAAGTGTACCTTCGGAAGCTTTCGCAACCTTTAAGTACTCCGCACATTCAGTGCCGAAGGCGACGAATCTTTGCAACAATGCCTGGGGAAAAAGGCGTGTAAGAACACAAAGGAATACAAAGAGAGCAAGTCAACAGAAGCTACTTACGTCATTGGGAGAAATCGTCGATGCATGGGCCTCAAGAGAGACATTAGTGTTTTTGGCCTTCTTCAAGCGCTTGAGATTTCGAGTTACAGGAATCTTCTTGACAGAAGCCCTGGTCACCCTCGCGGCAGCTTCTTGCTCGACAGGCTCATTAGCAATCACAGGTGAAGTCGAAGGAGCAGCTGGAGCATCTTTTGGAGGCTCCTCGTCATCTCTACAAAAGGAAAACAAATTTATAACACGAAAGAAACAAGGCAAGAGAGGTGCAATTGAAGAACTCGAATAAAGCACTTACGATGCCAGGAGGTCGAAATACTCCATATCTCCTGCAGGAACAGAGGCCTTATCAGCCGCTGCAGAACTCGAAGAAGCAAATTCTTCGACTCGCTTCCTCTTCTTGTCGACACCAGCATCTTCAGCAAGCACGGGGGGAGGTGATGTCGACGAGCTAGTTTCCTCTTCCGATTCTTCGGCATCATCTCTGTCCTGATTCTCGTTAGCCTCGGGGGCTTCAGATAGAGACGAGGCCAGATCAGCCGGAAGGGGCCCTGCCTCTAGAAGAGGAGGGTGCGAAACAAGGAATTGGTGACCCTGCATATAAATAAGTCAGCAGAGTACAAAGGCAAAAAATAAGGCAAGTCGCAGCAAACAAAATTCGACAACAAGTGAACACAAAGATACATACCTCGGGCAGAGGGTGCACGGAGTCGAAGTAGTCAGCGGTCAAATCAGCAACCGCATGATCCTTGGTGAGCTTGGCAAGGTTCCTAACTCGCTTGTCGACATCTTTTTTCTCTATCAAATCTTCAGAGACGCGAGTAGGATCTTCCAAGCCAGCGTAATTCCAAAGCTTGGTGAGGCGATGCTGCAAGGGTTGAACTCGACGTTGCACAAAGAACGCCATGAGTTGGATACCCGACAAAGCTCCTCCTTGGCCTCCTTTCAAAGCCTGAATGCGAGATAGAAGAGGAAGAACTTGTGCTATCTCCGCATCTGAGGGAAGCGCATCCCATGACGCTAATTTCTTCACTTCCTTGGAGGCTTCGAAAGGGGCTAAACCATATTGGTCTTCAGGGGAGGCTTTGCGATCTTTGATATAGAACCATTTGGTTCTCCACCCCTGGACAGATGCGGCAAAGGAAAATTCGAGGTATTACGCCTCAGGGCGCACAGAGACAACGGCTCCGCCCAATTCAGGCTTTCTAGTCAGAGAAACATTGGGGCGAAGTCGAAAGATTGACCTCCAGAGAAGAAAGTGGGGCTCAATGCCCAAGAATGACTCGCAGAGAGTCACGAAAGAAGCAATGTGCAGAAGGGAGTTCGGTGTGAGCTGGTGGAGCTGCACACCGTAGACAAAGAGAAGCCCACGGAGAAACTCGTGGGCAGGAAGAGATAGACCGCGGAGGAGGAAAGCAAGGAACATTACCCGATAACCGCTCGGGGGCTCCGGGATCCGCTCAGTGCTTGGAAACTTGATGGAATCCTGGGCGGAGATGAGGCCGTCTGCCCTGGCTTTCTCCACCTCCTTCTTCGTGATGGCGGAGCGCACCCAGTTGGTGGCAGAAGAGGTCTTGGCCATGGCGTTCTTGGTGGCCAGGTGTTTCACATGCATCTAATACGCAGCGCGCTTGGGGGCTCTGCACGAGAGGGGAAGGAAGAGGAGATCAGCAATGGAGGTTGTCGGTGTTCTGGATACCGGGGTATCCCGGTCCACCTGCTCCTGGGCCCCGTCATCGGCCCATCTTCAGCCCAGGAGATAATCAACGGTACAAGTCACGGAGAAGACCCTCACGAGGAGGCGCCTCGTGAGGAGAACGACGACGGAAACTGCTAAGGACCAGAAGACCTCCTCACGAGCCCCTGCTGGTGAGGAGAGAAGGTACGCCCACGCTAGCTCAGCACGTTTTCGTGCGGAGCAAGAAGCTAACGGGCAGAAGACCGCGTACCGCCCACGCTACCCCCGACAGGGAGGAGACCAACTTTCGCTGTGCCTGCCCAAAGCGGCACAGTGGTTGTTGGCCACCCCCCTAAATATAGCGTGGACGGTGCAGGGCGCCAGAGGAAGATGTCACCTTCCTCCACCCACTCCTGTGGACCGGCGCCGCTACCCTGCGAAGACCGAGTCTACAGAAGAGTGTAATCTACAGCTGTCCTCCCTCCTTGGCCGTGTGTGGCAACCCCTTCCCCAAGAAGATAAGGGGAAGGAGGACCTTGGCGCTATAAAAGGAGGGGGAAGCCCTCCCTTAGAGGGGATCGGATCTTCATCTTCTTCAAGCGGCTAGCTGGGCACGCAGGTTCTTCAACCTCTGGCCAGCTAGAGCTTTGTAACCAAGGCCTTGTACTCCTCGCGAGGTGTCGCGTTGCAATACAAGAAGGCAGGAAGTAGGGGTTTTACCTCACCACGAGGGCCCTGAACCTGGGTAAAGCTCGGTCTCCCTCTCTGCAGTGCGTTGCGGGTTCGACAATCGAGGCTTCCGTCACCGTGTTTCATTGCGATCCGAGATCTCACACGTTCAGCCCCCTGCGTTCGAATCTTTGGGTCCGTCGCGTGGTACCCCGTGTTCTTGCGACACGAAATCCATCGACATTTGGCGCGCCAGGTAGGGGGCTGTGGTGTTTTTTCTTCTAGATCTGCTTCGACATGGCCGACGCCAACGCAAGGCTCGAGCGTCTTCGCCGTCGCAACGCTGTTCGGGGGCAAACCGAGCCAATCTTCCGTCGACATGAAGCTTCGGCCGAGGAGGAAGAGGAAGAAGATCTGGAGTCCTCCTATCTCCCGACCGGGCGTACAGAGCCTTCGCTCTCCTTCACCGCCACAGCCACTTCTCGCGCTCGTTCTGGGAGTCAGCTGTCTCCTGCGCAGGCTCTCGCCATGGCGCAGGAGCTGCTGCGCTATCAACCCACCGACGACGGGCGTGAGGGGTGGCGCGCTCGAATCGCCGAGCTCGTCGCCATCGCCAACGAAGACCCGGCCCTGGGAGGAGCCCAGGGCGCGGGGAACCCAGATCCGGCGGCGGGGCATCGCGCCCCGGGTGCCGGAGATGGGGTAGCCAACAAGGCCAAGAAGGTGGTTTCCCGCGCCGCATCTTCGCCGCGCGGGGAGCCCAGCTGCCAAATCGTCCAACGCGCTCCGGAAGACGCACGCGTCTCCCTCGAGCGCCGCCGCGAAAATCATGACCGCGCCATCGATGACATCGGCGAAGCTGGCAAGAACGTCAGGACCCCCGGCGTCCCAATCTACAACCCCGGGTGTCTCGCCCTCACTCGCCAGCAGCGCTACGTCGTCTGGCCTGACAAGTTCAAGCCGGACATCAGCGCGCGTTATGACGGGACCACAAATCCTGTCGAATTCCTCCAACTCTACGTCGTCGCCGTCCAGGCTGCGCGTGGAGATCAGCGCGCCATGGCCAACTGGTTCCCCATGGCCCTCAAGGACGCTCCGCGAACTTGGCTCATGAATCTTCCTCACGAATCCGTGACTTCGTGGAAGGATTTGTGTCGTCAGTTCGTTGCCAACTTCATGCCCACGTACGAGCGCCCCGCTACCAAGAACGATCTTAAGGCGGTGCGTCAGTACAAGGGCGAAACGCTTCATCAGTACATCCAGCGCTTCAGTCAGATGAGGAACAAGATCCCCAGGATCTCCAACGAGGAGGTCATCTCCGCGTTCTCCACGGGCGTTTCCGACGTCAAGATGCGGGAGAAACTGTCTGTGAATGATGAGCTGACTTCCGTCGTCAGGCTCTTCGAGATCGCCGACCGTTGCGCCAAGGCTGAGGAGGGGAGGCTCTTCATGCACAATCTGCCGGAGGCGCCTCCCCCAAAGCCGAAGTCCAAGGACCCCAAGCGAAAGGAGGCTGCTGCCCTCGCGGCGGAGCCAGATCACAAGCAACGCCGCGGGGACCGCTCCGACCGCGATAAAGGTTGACGTCGCCGCTACTGCATTATCCACAAGAAGGACACCCACAATACCGAGGATTGTTGGATTGTCCGGAAGTTTCACGAGGAAAACGGTGTCGCCAAGCGTCGCGGGGGCGGCCGCAGCAACGGCAAGAGTGGATCCCGGGGCGATCGCCGCGACGACGACCGCGAGGAAGGTCGCCGCCGTGGGGGTCTGTCTCGAGACGATCCCGAGCCGCTGCCGCTGCCCCCACCAGCAAACGATCGTCGGGAGGAGGACCAGGGGGGCTATCAAGAGCCGCAAGACTTCGCCGCTTGCCTCCTGGGTGGAGCTCAGGCTCCTCTGTCAAATCGACACTTCAAGCAGCTGTCGCGAGAAATCGCGGCGGCACAGCCCAGCGTCGGCAATCGCCTAATGAAGTGGTCGACGTGCAAGATTGGCTTCGACGAGGAGGATCATCCGGCTTCCACAAGGGGTGTGGGCACACTCCCCCTCTTGTGCATGCCAACCATCAACAACGTCGCCGTCAATCGCACTCTCATCGACGGGGGGGCGGGCCTCAACATCATCTCGGTCGAGATCTTCGAGAAGATGCAGGTGCCGTACCACCGGCTCATGCCATCTCGGCCGTTCTTCGGGGTAACCGAGGGATCTACAATGCCAATTGGGCAGGTAAGCCTGCCCGTCACCTTCGGCACCCGGGACAACTACAGGACGGAAAGCCTCGACTTCGACGTCGCCTACATCGCCCTGCCATACAATGCCATCCTCGGCTACCCAGCCTTGGCTAGGTTCATGGCAGCAACGCACCATGGCTTTAACGTCCTCAAGATTCCGGGCGCCAACGGCACGATCACCGTGCGCTGCAATGAGAAGGACGCTCTCCGATCAGTTGAGCATGTCTACCGTGAGGCCGCCACCATGTTCCCCGCCGACGAAGATCTACTGGAACACTCCGGCGACCTCACGAGGAAGAAGCAGCTCGTATCCCAAGAGCGGGCTGCTGCGAAGAAGGCCTCTCTCGAGCCCCACATGTTGGGTTCGACAGGGAAGAAGTTCGCCGCCTCTACATCGCCTACTCCAAGCGAGGACCTGGTCCATCCAATGCTGGACATGAGCATTGGGGAAGCTGCGGTACCCTCAGGCAGGAGGCCCCAGTTTACCCAAGAGCGCTCGGCAACCAAGAAGGTCCCGCTACAGGCTGGGGGCTGCGAAAACTTCGTCACCATCGGGGCAGGGCTTTCCCCCAAATAGGAAAGCGCGCTCGTCACCTTCCTGCGGGCAAATTCTGACATGTTCGCTTGGACTCCGTCAGATATGCCCGGCGTTCCCAGAGAGGTGATTGAGCACCACTTAGCCGTGTGCCCTCAGGCACACCCCGTGAAGCAGAAGACTAGGAAGCAAGCGCAAGAGAAGCAGGACTTCATCGTCAAGGAGATAGAGAAGCTGAAGAAGGCCAAGTTGATACGCGAGGTGGCCCACCCCACCTGGATTGCTAATCCGGTGGTCGTCCCAAAGGCTAACGGCAGTGGGCGCCTCTGCGTGGACTTCACAAGTCTCAACAAGGCCTGTCCCAAGGATCCATATCCTCTCCCGAGGATAGATCAAATCGTCGACTCCACCGCCGGCTGCGACCTCCTTTGCTTCTTGGATGCTTTCTCTGGCTATCATCAGATCAAGATGGCAAAGGAGGACGAGGAGAAGACCGCATTCATCACGCCCTGTGGGGTGTACTGCTACGTCTGCATGCCCTTCGGCCTAAAGAACGCAGGAGCCACCTTCCAGAGGCTCATGCGCAAGGCCTTGGGGGCTCAGATGGGAAGGAACGCGGAGGCCTACGTCGACGACATCGTCGTCAAGACTCGCGAGGGTCGTACCTTCATCGAGGACCTGGAGGAAACATTAGTCAACCTGAGAAAGGTAAACATCAAGCTCAACCCTGCCAAGTGCGCCTTCGGCGTACCGTCGGGAAAACTGTTGGGGTTCCTCGTGTCTCATCGCGGGATAGAGGCGAACCCTGATAAGGTCAAGGCCAACGCCTCGCGAGCCTTTGCTACTCTACATCGCGGCAACTCCAAGGACTGCAAGTGCCATCCTCGTCGCGGAGCGGGACGCTAAGGTGATCGACAAGGTCAATCCTCCCGGCCAGGGGGCTCCTCGCGAGGAAGAGGCCGCTTCGCCTCCTGTCCCTCAAGAGGAGCCGCACGCGGCATCTTCGCCGACCAAGCCGCTCTCTCAGAGCGACGCTCAAAAGCCTCCTGAGGAGGAGCCTTCCGAGTGTGTTGTCAAGGTGCAAAAGCCTGTGTACTTCATCAGCACGGTACTGCGCGACGCGCGGGAACGCTACACCATGCAGCAAAAGCTGCTCTACACCTTGCTCATCGCCTCGCGGAAGCTACGCCACTACTTCCAGGGCCACCCGATCAAGGTGATAACCGATCGTCCCCTGGAGACCATCCTACGCAATCCCAACGTCACCGGGCGGGTGGCGGAATGGGCCGTGGAGCTTCAGCCTTTCGAGATCTCCTTCGAAACTACAAAGGTAATCAAGGGCAAGGCTTTGGCCGAGTTCACTGCGGAATGGACTGATCCATTCGTCGACGAGCCTCCAGAGGTGGAGTCAACACTCCCTGGAGAGGAGGCACCAGGCCTTTGGATCATGCACTTCGACGGCGCCTTCAACCTCCCCGGCGCGGGAGCAGGTGCTGTCCTAACCTCTCCCTCTGGAAACAAGCTCTTCTACGCTGTGCAGCTCTGCTTTGGGCCTGAGCACAAGGTCTCCAACAACATTGCGGAGTATGAAGGACTACTTGCGGGCCTAAGGGCAGCAAACGCTTTGGGCATCAAGCGCCTCATCGTCAAGGGAGATTCACAGCTGGTTGTGAACTTCTCGAACAAGAGCTACCCTCCAAAGGATGAGCACATGGCGGCTTATCTCGAGGAGCATCGGAAGATGGAAAAACGCTTCCAAGGCTTGGAGCTGAAGCACATCCCGAGAGGAGAAAATGTGGAAGCCGACGAGATCGCCAAGCGCGCCTCTCATCGCCTGGCGCAGCCTGCCGGCGTCTTTGAGGAGCGTCTCTTCAAACCGTCCGCTTCCCCCTCGACATCCGAATCATCTCCTCCTTCTGCTTTGCCGCCACCGCCGGGGCAGGGGGCTCTGGACTGCGGGCCTCCTTCGGGTGACCGCGTCCTTCTGGCATTAGCACGGCAGGAGGGAGTGGATTGGATCATCGAGCTCAAGGCCTACCTCACCAGCAGCAGGCTTCCCGAGGATGAAGAGGAGGCCGAGAGGATCGTGCGGCAAGCTTCGGGCTACTGCGTCAAGGACGGTGATTTGTACCGGCGTCGCCCGAACGGCGTCGCTCTGAAGTGCATATCTACTCACCAAGGCCAAGAGCTTCTCAGGGACATCCACGCCGGCGAGTGTGGCCATCATGCTTCTGCCGCAACTCTAGCCGCGAAGGCATACCGAAGCGGGTTCTACTGGCCTTCGGCGCTCGGAGATGCGGCGGAGATGGTCAAGAGGTGCGAGGCGTGCCAATTCCACGCCAAGCAGATTCATCAGCCGGCGCAAGAGCTGCAAACCATCCCACTCACTTGGCCCTTTGCAGTCTGGGGGCTGGACATCCTTGGTCCGTTTCCCAGAGCGCAAGGGGGCTACCACTACCTCTACGTCGCTATCGACAAGTTCACCAAGTGGGTGGAGGTGGAGCCGGTGTGCACCATTCCGGCCAGATCCGCAGTCAAGTTCATCCGTGGGCTGGTCTGTCGCTTTGGTGTGCCTAACCGCATCATCACCGACAACGGCAGCCAGTTCACCAGCGGACTGTTCCGGGAATACTGCGCATCGACCGGCGTCAAGATCTGTTCGCCTCCGTCGCCCATCCCAGGAGCAATGGTCAAGCCGAGCGCGCCAACGCTGAAGTGCTCAAAGGGCTCAAGGCGAAAAGCTTCAACGCCAAGCTCGAAGCCTGCGGCAAAAAATGGTTAGACAACCTCCAATCCATCTTGTGGTCCATCAGGACTACCGCCACCAAACCCACTGGAGAGACCCCTTTCTTCTTGGTCTATGGGGCGGAGGCTATTCTTCCCACCGACGTCAAGTTCGGGTCGCCAAGGGTGCTCGCCTTCGACGAAACTCGCCAAGAGGACCTCATCAAGGACCGCCTCCTCCTGCTCGAAGAAGCTCGGTGCCAAGCCGCGTTATGCGCCGCGAGGTACCAGCAAGGACTACGCCGCTACCATAGCCGCCATGTCCGAGCAAGAACTCTGGAGGTCGGCGACCTGGTGCTGAGGAGAATACTCTCTCGCGAGGGCCTGCACAAGCTGTCTCCAATGTGGGAAGGACCCTTCAAGGTAACGCACATCGCCAGGCCTGGCTCGGCGCGGCTGGAAACCGCAGAAGGCATGCCTGTGGGGAACCCGTGGAACATAGCTCATCTGCGAAAGTTCTACCCTTAGGTTCCTCATGAGGAGAAAAAGACCGTTTTCACGGCACTTGTATCAGCTCAATCTGCTCTTAAGCACTGATACTAAGTTATCGCGCAATGTAGCGCCTCTGCTTCGGCATGACATCAAAATGGCATGAAGTCCATTTATTTTCTGTTGTACTCCACGCGGAAGGGGGCTAGGCACGGTGTCTATGCTGGGGCCTTCACCCGGAAAACAGCAAGCCCGAAAAACCCGAAGGGAGCGAGCTCTGGTCGGGGGCGACGGCCCCGTTAACGATCACCTCTGGATGCCCATGGTGCTTAGTTCCTCGCGAAGTACGCCAGAAAATAAAAAATCTTCGAGGAAAAGTCCAAGGTGTGCCCGAGGCACCCGTTAAGGACCTACCCCTCGTGAGCAACCCTCACGAGGGAGCAAGGACACGTCAATGCATTAGCATCCGCAGGAAGATTCCCTCTACCGAGGAAGGCCTAACGTGGCAGGATCATTGAAGACCAAGGCCGCTCCGATCATCTTGCGAAGGAGACGCAGATCCGGAGGTCCGCGCCAGGCCCTTCACCTCATGAGCAATCCTTGTGAGGTGTCGACGGTCTCTGGGCTCTCTTAAGCGTCGACGTTTTCACGTCCGTGAGGGTCCAGCTTCCCTCAACGACGAGGAAGGCCCCGTGAATCGCCACGCGCGGCAATTTGCTCTTAGCTGCTGGCACAGATAGTGCCGCGCTCCTCCACGACGGAGAAGGTCCCTGTGCCGGTCACAGGGGCATCTTATTCGCCTTCTTTTTTCGTTTGTTTTATCGATTTGTTTTTCCGTTTTCGGGGATTTGGGGTTTTTTCTTTTCCAACTCTTTCTTCAACTTCTTGTCTCAGGAATCGTCCAATGTGCCGTCGACGCCGACCCCGTCTCGAGCTCTGAGGCAAAGGGAGGCTTTCCATCAATGCCAACAGCTCACTAGGGCTCTCGAGCGAGCAAACGACCAGGACGATGAAGAGCGACAAGGCGATCGACAAGCGGATTTCATTAAAAATCCCCCATTGGGGGAAGGAGCAAAGCACGACGGGGCATACCCCGCCGGCAAGGACTACAAGGCAAAAGAGGGGAGGAGACTAGCTCCCCTCCCCAGAAGACTATCGCACCAGGACCTCCTCTTCACTGCGCCGCGAGCTGGGGGTAGGTGCGGCGGACGCTGTCAGCGGTGAAGATCCGCACCGTAGCCTCCAGGGTCCCCAGCTTGAAGCGGAAGACGAGGCGGTCGCCGACGCGGAGGCGACAGCCGAGGGCGAAGGGCCTCCAGCGGCCGGAGAGGACGACGTTGCCGTTCGCCCCGAAGAGGATGTCCACAGGCCAGAAGAGATCTGGCCTGCTTTGCTCGCCCAGGGCGATCTCCCCGGCGGCCGGGCCGTGGGCGTGAACCGCCCTCCGGATGGCGTCGGGCAGCCGGAGGGAGTTGAAGCCCGGGGCGTCGACGACGACGAGGAGCTCCAGGAAGCAGGACCCCGGGGCGATGAGGGGTCCCAGAAGCGCCGCCGCCAGGTGGCGCGGAGTGGCAACCACTCCATTCACCGGCGGGGCCGGAGGATCTGCAGCAGCGGGAGGAGGGCCCAGGGCGGCCTCCACCTCCCGGAGAGCCCGATCGACGCTCCCCGAGGCGCGGGGAGCAGGCGCCGCCGCCAGCGGCGACGGCGAGTTCAGGGCGCCGCCACGCGCGGGGCCCCTGAGGGCCAGAGCGCCGGAGGTCCCCGAGGCGGCGCGAATCGCCTCGCCCTGCCTCGGCGCGCTGATGCGGAGGGGACCCCCGGCGCCGGGCGTCCACTAGGCTGGGATTTTCGCCCTGCTCCCACTGCCCGGGGGGCGCCCACGGCGCTTCGCCCCAGAGCTTGGACCGGCGGCGGCGGCGGAGTTGGAGGGGTCCATGCTCTCAGGGGAGAAGAAGCAGAAGTGGCACTGGAGGAGGGAGGTGAAGTGCCGAAGGCCTCGAGGAGGACCTATTTAAGGGGAGCGTCCAGCGTCGATGCGTCAAATCCCAGCGCGGGAATCGAAGCGTTGGCGCAGCGCTCTGCAGTCAAGCGACGCATCATTATGATTGTTGACGCCTCGGAGACTGTAGCGTCGCCGCTGTTTCGTCTCACCAGCTGCGGCCACGACACGTGTCCGCAGTCTCTGCCTCTTCACATGGTCCTCTGACCGTGCAGTTGACGCGTGCTGTAGGAGGGCCCAGCAGCTTCGGGGGCCCCCGACCCTTCGCTTCCTCAAGAGGGTGCGTTCTTGGGCCGGGCTCCCAGGGGCTACTGTCGGTGTTCTGGATACCGGGGTATCCCGGTCCACCTGCTCCTGGGCCCCGTCATCGGCCCATCTTCAGCCCAGGAGATAATCAACGGTACAAGTCACGGAGAAGACCCTCACGAGGAGGCGCCTCGTGAGGAGAACGACGATGGAAACTGCTAAGGACCAGAAGACCTCCTCACGAGCCCCTGCTGGTGAGGAGAGAAGGTACGCCCACGCCAGCTCAGCACGTTTTCGTGCGGAGCAAGAAGCTAACGGGCAGAAGACCGCGTACCGCCCACGCTACCCCCGACAGGGAGGAGACCAACTTTCGCTGTGCCTGCCCAAAGCGGCACAGTGGTTGTTGGCCACCCCCCTAAATATAGCGTGGACGGTGCAGGGCGCCAGAGGAAGACATCAGCTTCCTCCACCCACTCCTGTGGACCGGCGCCGCTACCCTGCGAAGACCGAGTCTACAGAAGAGTGTAATCTACAGCTGTCCTCCCTCCTTGGCCGTGTGTGGCAACCCCTTCCCCAAGAAGATAAGGGGAAGGAGGACCTTGGCGCTATAAAAGGAGGGGGAAGCCCTCCCTTAGAGGGGATCGGATCTTCATCTTCTTCAAGCGGCTAGCTGGGCACGCAGGTTCTTCAACCTCTGGCCAGCTAGAGCTTTGTAACCAAGGCCTTGTACTCCTCGCGAGGTGTCGCGTTGCAATACAAGAAGGCAGGAAGTAGGGGTTTTACCTCACCACGAGGGCCCTGAACCTGGGTAAAGCTCGGTCTCCCTCTCTGCAGTGCGTTGCGCGTTCGACAATCGAGGCTTCCGTCACCGTGTTTCGTTGCGATCCGAGATCTCACACGTTCAGCCCCCTGCGTTCGAATCTTTGGGTCCGTCGCGTGGTACCCCGTGTTCTTGCGACACGAAATCCATCGACAGAGGTGGCGGAGGGAACGAGCTAGTAAACAGTAAAATCCCCCACTACGCCCCTTATATACCTTCTGGTAGAAGGATCGTGGGCTGAGACGTGGCACAAGGAGCGGAAACGGCAGCCCACTAATGGTCAAAAATCACGAAAATTACAGTGCTGCCCATAAAACGGTTCGCACTCATGCAGAGTGACGTCTTCATTGACGTCATAAAGAAGATGATATAAGAAAGAAGAAGGATGGCGCCGATAAGTGCAAAATTTATAGACAAGATTATATATGAAGGATTTTCGATTATAGCCTTGGGGGCTACTACCTTCGAAGATATTGAATGCAACTCTTTACTGGAGTGGTGGATGCGTATTCGACGACAAGATTTTATTAAAGTATCTCGAGTTGAAGTATGATGAACTACACTATATTTTGAGCCTATACTCGAAAAAGTCTTTTTCGACTATAGCCTCGGGGGCTACTCCCATCGGGAGCGCTGAGCGCGCACTCGACGATATTTCTTGGTAAAGCATTAGAGTTTGAGAAGTACAGGAGTGTTACTCCCATCTGGAGTGAGTTTTATGGTTGTTAAAACCCGAATATTTTCAGTCAAAATTTGACTGCGACATGAGATTCTCGAGTTATGTTATCGCAACACAACTCGAATGCCGTGACTTGTCACGAAGGTAAGACCCCAGGATCCATCCTGTGTGGCCTGGTATACGCACATGGATGCGCTCTGCTGGTATGTATCTGTGTCTACGATGCAAAGAAAATCCTGGTGGACGCACTGGGTACCCTGAGAATCACTGGGATTCATTCTTTGTAAGTCCTAAATGCGGCAAAAGAATGGGTTTGACCGGTATCCCGAATTCAAATCCAAGGGGATTGAATTTGAAGTAGGTGACAAGTATCTGTTCTGGCTGTTAACTGACCTCTTGATCCGTCAGAGTTGTTAGACTTGTTCATCAAAACCCCTTGCGATATACTGTTATGAAAATAAGTCGAAAGACCGAGTCAAAGATTTGAAGATAAGAAGAAGTCGAAGAATTGATCAAGTCGAAGATTTGAAGATTAGAGATTCAACCTGAATCTGCAATTCTGGTAGAATCTCAGGGGCTACTGACAAGGGTATAGTTAATAGAGCCTGTTAGTTGAGTACCCCTAAGGCCCGTATAGCTAGGCCTAATTGTAATGATAGTCGAATACGAGTTCTTATCGTATGTCGATATTGTAATCTGTATCGGGTCCTACCTGATCCTCGTGACCTGGCCACCTATATATAGGGGCCAGGAGGGGGCGGTGTAGGCCAGATTGAAAGCAAGCCAGGTTGAACACCCAAGTTTACTTTCGATATACACTTATTTCGTCTAACCTTTACCTTCGAGTTCATCCGACGCCCTATTCTCCCGATCCTAAGTCCTTCATCTAGGACATTTGTCGAGTTAACCCTCGTCAGTAAGAGTCTAACATGTGTGAGCATGCGCCAAGTCAACCCAAATAAAGCATCAAGGAGAAAACCAAAATAATGCTTCCATACAATAAAAACAACGCATGATTTTTTCAAAGGCTCATTAAGCCATCTCAGTTATTTGAGACAAGTCATGCTACAGCAAAACCACTAAGCATACTATCAAAAAGACATCAAGCACGATATGAAAAAGCCTAAGCCGCAGTCTACACAAGCTCCTTCTTGTACCACTTTTTTGCATAAAGCTTTTTCTCTTTTCCAACACCATTTGAAATTTTGAAAGACACCTCTTTTGAAGAAAACCAATAAAGATCAGAGGAAAAAATACACCTTGATGAAAATATATGACAAGGTCTGAACACGAATCAAGGCGAAAACAAAAACCAAAAGCAGTAGCAGAAAAAGAAGAACACTCGCTGAAATTGTAAGAATGAAAAACGGAGTGTTCTTGGCAAATGAAAACTAGTACATCTCCTCCAAAGGAAATTTGTTGGGGTCCAACCATTTATGGAAGCAAACAAAACTAAACTAACTAAGAAAACTAAAACAACTGACGCTCCAAGAAAAACACATAGTGCATGAAGCAATAAAAATATAGTGTTTTGAAAGGTGACCTAATTTTTGCCGATGAAGAAGGGGTGCCTCGGGGGCATCCCCAAGATTTGACGCTTGTACTTCTTGGATATTTCTTGGGGTGATGCATGGGCATCCCCAAGCTTGAGGTTTTGTCCATTCTTCAACTCATCTCATCATTCTCCAATCCCTACACTTGAAAACTTCCTTCATACAAAACTAAACACAATTCTATTAGCAACATTAGTGCAAGCATAACATATAATCAACCTCTTTTTGCTTCAGGTTTCAACTCAAAACCACCACATATAAAGTATATACTACTGTAGCAACTTCCCCAAAAGTTCCGTGATCAAAAGAACTCAAAAGAAAGCGATAAAGCGGCAAACACAAATATTGGCAGAAATCTGTCAAAACAGAACAGCTGACAAAGGTCGAATTTTTGAGGGGTTTTATGTTGCTCAAATCAAAAAGTGTTCAACTAACAAAAGTTTGGATATAACCTGGGGCATATGCAGAAGAATTTGCAGGTCCAAAAGATATACAGAGAATTTTTACGAATTTTTACGGTGCAGCACCAAAAACAGTTTCAGGATAGCAACATCCCCAAATCTTTACATCACTCGAATTAGAGGCTTCTCTTGGCACAACAATAAAATAAAAAGGATAAGGAGCGGTCATTACAGTAGTAATGACTTCCAAGACTCAAATAAAAGAAAAAGTACTGGAAATAAAACATTGGGTTATCTCCCAAGAGTGCTTTTCTTTAACGCCTTTGAGCTAGGCGCAGAAAATTGCGAATCAAGTAACATCAAGTGATGAAGCATCAAGCTCATAATTTGCTCTAAGAATAGAGTCAAAAAGTAATTTCTTTTTTTCCTAGGGAAGTGTTCCATACCTTTCTTTAGTGGGAATTGATATTTTATAGTGCCTTCCCTCATATCAATGATGGCACCTACAGTTCGAAGAAAGGGTCTTCCCAAAATAATAGGACATGAAGCATGGCATTCAACGTCCATAACAAGAAAATCAACGGGAACAAGGTTATTGTTAACCACAATAAGAACATCATTAATCCTTCCCAAAGGTTTCTTCTTAGCAACATCAGCAATAGGAACATCATAATAACATTTTTCAAGAGGCGGTAAATCAAGCATGTCATAAATCTTTCTAGGCATGATAGAAATACTAGCACCTAGATCACATAAAGTATGGCAATTAAAACCATTAACATGCATATCAATGATGGGTTCCCAACCATCTTCTAACTTCTTGGGAATAGAAGCTTTTTGCTGCAACTTTTCATCCCTAATTTTCATGAGAGCATTGGTAATATGCTTAGTGAAAGCAATATTTAGAGAACTAGCATTGGGAGTCAAAGCAAGCTTTTGCAAGAACAAAATAACTTCAGATATATTGCAGCCATCAACATCAAAATCATTAAAGGAAATAGAGCTATCATCTCCTACACTCCGAAAAATTTCAGCACTCTTTTGAGAAAAAGTTTTGGCAGTTTTAGGCTTTTTAACACAAGGAGTGGGAGTTTTCTCTACACCAATCAAAGTAAGAGGATTGCTAGCATTAGGAGCAACATCATTAGAGGTAGTAATAGTACAAACTTTCAAATTCCTAGCAATCTCATCCTCTCTTTCCCATCTAGCATGCAATTCTGCTAATAATCTAAGATTTTCATCAATTCTAACTTGGATAGCATTAGCAGTAGCAAAAACATTGTTCTCTTTCACATCATTAGGCAACACTTTTAATTTCAGAAGTTCAACATCATGAGCAAGGCTATCAACTTTAGAAGCAAGAATATCAATTTTGCCTAACTTTTCCTCAACAAACTTGTTAAAAGCAGATTGTTTTACCATGAAGTCTTTGAGCATGATGTCAAGTTCAGAGGGCGCGGCCCTAGTGTTGTTGTAGGAATTACAATAAGAATTACCATAACCATTACCATTGGTAGAAGGATACGGCCTATAATTGTTACTAGCAAAATTGTTCCTATAAGCATTGTTGTTAAAATTATTATTTCTAATGAAGTTCACATCAACATGCTCTTCTTGAGCAACCAAAGAGGCTAAAGGAACATTATTAGGATCAACATGAGTCCTATCATTAACAAGCATAGCCATAATGGTATCAATCTTATCACTCAAGGAAGAGGTTTCCTCAACAGAATTTACCTTCTTACCTTGTGGAGCTCTCTCGGTGTGCCATTCGGAATAATTTACCATCATGTTGTCAAGTAGCTTTGTTGCGGCGACCAAGGTAAGGGACATAAAAGTGCCTCTAGCAGCTGAATCAAGTAGGTTCCTCGAAGAAAAATTTAGTCCTGCATAAAAAGTTTGGACAATCATCCAAGTAGTCAGTCCATGAGTGGGGCAATTCTTTATCATAGATTTCATTCTTTCCCAAGCTTGAGCAACATGTTCATTATCAAACTGACTAAACTTCATAATATTGCTACGCAATAATATAATCTTAGCAGGAGGATAGTATCTACCAATAAAAGCATCCTTACACTTAGCCCATGAATCAATACTATTCTTAGTCAAAGACAGCAACCAATCTTTAGCTTTTCCTCTCAAAGAAAAAGGAAACAGCTTGAGCTTAATAATATCACCATCAACATTCTCATACTTTTGCATCTCACATAGCTCAACAAAATTGTTGAGATGAGCTGCAACATCTTCAGTACTAGCACCAGAAAATTGCTCTTTCATAACAAGGTTCAATAAAGCAGGCTTAATCTCATAAAAATTCGAAGCAAGAGCAGGTGGTGCAATAGGAGTGCAGATAAAATCACTATTGTTCGTGCTAGTAAATTCACACAACTTGGTGTTTTCAGGAGTAGCCATTTCAGCAAAACTAAAAGTAGACAAGTAAAAACAACTACCAAGGATTCTAATTTTTTTTGGGTATTTGATACAAAATGATGCAAGTAAAAATAAAGTAAAGCAAAACTTAAAACAAAGTAAAGGATGTGCGTGCGAAAAACTCCCCTTGCAGAGGTCTTCCACTCTTCCCCGGCAACGGCGCCAGAAAAGAAGCTTGATGCTACCGAGTTGATGAAGTAAATAACCGGCCAGTTGGAAAACCCCAAGAGAAGGTTTGATGAAGATAGCAGCAAGTTTTCCCTCAGTTAAGAAACCAAGGTATGTCGATCAGGAGAAGAGCAGACAATACGACTGAAGGTGATGCAGACTGGCTTAGTGACAGCTTCGGATAATTTATATATGGCGCCTCGTCCAAGCTTTGCTTTGCTAGCTGCAACGTGGAACCTGCACACACACAACCAAGTTCTTTGTTCCCAACTTGCGATGAGGTTGTCAATCTCACCGGCTTGCTTGAAACAAAGGTTATGAGCGTATCGAGTGGAAAATAGTAGAAGTATGCGAGTAAAGTAAACAGTGTGAGTAAAGTAAACAGGTGATAGCAATATGATAGAAATAGGACCGGGGTCCACAGTTCACTAGTGGTGTCTCTCCATAAGATAAAGGATTTCTATTTTCGTGCCCTCGGGTCCTTAGTTGTACTCAGTTTTCCCCGGCTCGTTAGTTTTTCCTCAGTTTTCCCCAAGCCGTTGTCTGAAACCCTCAGAAGGAGCTCAGACGGGAGGATTCCCGTTAGTTGACCGTTCCGTGCTGACATGTGGGGCCGCGTCGTGTGGGGCCGCGTCGCGTGGGGCTGGTAGAAAGGGACTGCGTGGGACAGGACGAGACCGCGTTTGGTTGTACGTGAGAGCTCGGTTCTGTCTCTCTCGGGCCAAATTGGCATTGCCTTTTCAGAGCGCCTTTTCAGAGCGCCTTTTCCCCTCTCTCTCTGTAACAGTTCTCTCTCTTTTCACCAAATTGTATCAAATCTAGAGAAGCTTCCATTTTTGTCTTTCTTCAATGATTGTTGCCTTTTGGCCCTCTTTTTTGCCCAATATGGTAACAAATCTAGAAGCTAATCTAGAAGCTAGTATAGTATAATACATAAACTGCATACATCAGCCAAAAGTAGCCAATAACGATGTTAATGTTCATGACAAACTAAGCTGAAAATAATACAAGACGCAATGTATGCCCAACATGAAGGTTCTTCATTCTTCATCATATATTTCGTCATCACTATATTCCATGAGACGAAAAAAATATTGACTGAACTCCTTCCGTCTGCAGTGTGCAGCCAATAGATCCTCCAAACGGTATGGCCTTTGTTCTATTTTTAGACCGTCGTAATTTAATCTATCCACATGTCGTGGCCACTCATCCCAAGCCTTTCTATCATCAAAGTACTGTCTGATATAACCGAAATCCACGTAGTAGATGCAGCCAGGTCAAACTATCGAGTGCACTCTGGTGTCGACGGAGATACACCGTTTATAACCGACGAAGAAGGCACGACTGCCAATGTTGACGGCATGGAGAGAGCGGCTCTTAGTGTCCACATGGTACACCAATGGTTGACCTTCCTCCAAATGCCTATTGCCACTGCCGCCGCCCATCAACACAAGCCGCAGATCACCATCAGACTTCACAAGGTAGAACTTGTCATTTCCAAGTTCTGGAAATGAAAATAGTGTCTCCATGTTGACAGTGCTCGCGCGCTTCTCCAACTGGACATTGTTGGTGCATACTAATGTTCCGAATTCAAAATTGTTCACAACTATTGCATACAATTCACCATTGAACGGGGTAATGCAACACAGAGAATCGTCCTCGATCGAAAATCTTCCTTCTCCCCAATCTTCTACATCTATATCCTTAGTAGGAGAGCTCTCATCGACCCAAGCAATTTCATTGGGATAACCTATGCAAATGAAGACCATAGTCGGGGACTTCATTACAGCGACTGACTCCACAATCATAGATGGCATCTGCGCCTCAAACGTAGCGTTCAATGTCTTTGTGAGTGGGTTCAGAAGCCATATCTTGTGCGGCTGGTTCCTCTGGCCAAGCACGATGACGCCACGGTAAAAGCCAACGAAGTAGTATCTAAAAGGGAGTTTATGAAGATAACATTCAGCACTAAGATGTTCACGATTGAAAATAAAAATAGATTAACTCTATAGATTGATGGAGGAATTTGAACCTTGCATGAACTTCTGTTAGATCGATGGTGACATAGCGGGATGTGCGGAGGTGGAGGAAGGAGAACTCAGCGGCGCGTGAAAGGGCGTGCTCTACCATGATCCATTCATGCAGATGCACGTCGGGCTTAGGTAAATCTGAGCGCCAATTAGTACAAACTTGCCTCAAAGCAGAGTAGGTGTCCACGTACTCCTCGTTCGCCAGTAAGCTGGCGCCGATCTTGTGAAGTGGTCCGTCAGCCCTGAGAGAGGCCCAGTTCACAGAGGCGTCGTGCCTGGATGCGCCGCCCTCAGAGGCGACAGGCTCGGCGGCGATGGGCTCGGATGCGACGGGCTCGGCGGCGATGGGCTCGGATGCGACGGGCTCGGAGGCGACGGGCTCGGGGGCGACGGCCGCCGGCGCATTCTTCGTCTCCATCGCCGGCAGGGGAGTGCGCGTAGGGCGGCTGGGGTTTTTTGGAGAAGGTGATGGGACGTGAGAGGCGTGGTTGCGTGCGTGAGTTATAATGAGACTGTGTGCAGAGGGAGGGAGAGAGGGGCTCTGTACTGGCAAAGTGACGGTTCGTCTCAGCAGTTGACGTTTTGGTCTCAACACGCGCACCGCGTGGCTAACCGCTGCTCACCACGACACGCGTCCGTGGGACTGCACGTCAGCACCGTTACGTGTACTCAGTTCTACCCTCGAGTCTTACACTGGAAAAATATCTGTACTCAGTTTTCCCCTCGAGTACTAATACTGGCTAGTGCAATATACTCAGTTTTACTCTCAAGTGGCTGGTCAACAGAGAGTTAACAAATGGGATTAAGCTACTAATTGAGTCAGTTCATGCGCAAAAAAATTCAAAAAAATAAAATCATAGTGCCTCCTACTCATGGAGTCTTGTTACGCGACCTGCCACGTAGACAATCATATATAAATCAAGTTTTAACACAAATGGCCACTTCTCAAATCACTAGTTGCTATGAAGGTTCATGGCTTTTCACTCAAACCCCTTCTCAAAACATCTATACCCAAAACATAGTTTGTCTGAATGAGGCCATAATTTTTACACTCATGTATATTTGAATTGCTAATACTTTGAGGTAGGCCAACCTGGGTTTCATTGTACAAAACATGTGTTTTTCTTTTTCTAAATCTCGTATTTGAATTCCTTAGCCTGTTTACTATTTACTTGTCCTTGTATCCTTGATACTACTCAGTTTTACCCTCTCCCTTCTCACAGAAGCCCAAACTTGGCCTGATTGGTCGAGCTGTTGTCACACGGATCGTGCCCACCTACCGTCGATCTTATGATCTAACGGGCAGGATCGTGCCACCCTCTCTCTATCTGTCGGTGGCAAACTACTACCCCTCGATATATGCTAAATGACGAGTTTACCACCGGATTCAACAAGTTGGGTAATCACGAATTTCTTGTAGGCATTACTTTTCACGGTAAAATGATAAACTATCACGAATTTCCATTTCTTGTAGGCTTTACTTTTCATGGTAAAATGATGAACTATCACGAATTTCTATTTCTTTTAGGCATTACTTTTCACGGTAAAATGATAAACTATCACGAATTTCCATTTCTTGTAGGCATTACTTTTCACGTTGAAATGATAAACTATCACGAATTTCCATTTCTTGTAGGCTTTATTTTTCATGGTAAAATGATGAACTATCACGAATTTCCATTTCTTTTAGGCATTACTTTTCACGGTAAAATGATAAACTATCACGAATTTCCATTTCTTGTAGGCATTACTTTTCACGTTGAAATGATAAACTATCACGAATTTCCATTTCTTGTAGGCTTTACTTTTCATGGTAAAATGATGAACTATCACGAATTTCTATTTCTTTTAGGCATTACTTTTTTGTTGAGATATAAACCACCCCCACAACGGTCATCTCCTCCTTAATTTATTGTGTAAACCCCACAATGGTCATCTCTACCTTAATTTATGGTGTAAACCCCACAACGGTCATCTCTCCCTTATAAACCCCCACAACGGCCATCCCTCATGTCAATAGGTTCTGCCTCTCTCTTCTTCGTTTCTGCCTCTCTCTTCATCGTTCACATGCACTTGATCTATTGCCATGGCTTCCATGTCTCAGACGCCGACCGGAAGGGGAAGGAGGAAGGGGAAGGGGAAGGGGAAGGGGAAGGGGAAGGGGAAGGGGAAGGGGAAGGGGAAGGGGAAGGGGAAGGGGAAGGGGAAGGGGAAGGGGAAGGGGAAGGGGAAGGGGAAGGGGAAGGGGCGGCCGGGGTGGTGGATCATCATCATTGCCACCACCACCGTCAACACTGCCATTGATCATAGAGGAGTTCTTCATCACCATCTATGAAGACCCTTTGGCCAAGAAGGTACGTACGCGTTTCCACATATATGATGCATGTGATTAATTATGTGCATGTTCTAAACAACCTTTAATTTCAAACGATCGGTGCTCGATCTCTTTGCAGGCACTCCCACAAAAGTTTGCGGACTATCTTGACGGCCAGGAGCCCGCAAAGGTGTATCTGCGAGCAGCTGACTGCGGTCCTCGTCTCTGGACCATGGAGGTCCAATTTGATGGACAAGGCCGGATGTACCTCGACAAGGGCTGGGAGAATTTCGCCATCGCACACGGTGTGGATTTCGGCTGCTTCCTACACTTCAAATATGAAAGCGATTATGTGCTCACAGTGAAGGTGTTCGATGGAACAACGTGCAGGAAGTACTACTACACGGACGACGAAGATACTGACGATGAAAGCGACGACGACGTGAAGCCATGCATCTAAGGGGATTATGACCAAGAATATATATGTAGCTTCATATGCATCGATTTATAGATCTAGCTATTTTCTATATATTATGCATGTAAAAATAATAGGGAATCGCAATTTCCACTATGATTCGAGCACCACAGCCTCCAAACGATGCCGATGCCGATATCGGCATGGTCAGAACGGCTATGCATGCTCGCCGCCACTGCTAGGTTACCGTCGGGATGCACCCTCAATCTCGTCCCCTCATTCGATCACTAACTCACCAGAGATACCACCGAGGCCAATGACGAACGTACATGCTGATGCCAATGCCGAACATGCACGCCGCTGTGGGCACGGCCACGCCGCCCCGCTATGCTGGACGCCACAGACCACCGCGAGGTCCTTCCCTTCGCCACCACACTCCCCTAGCACCCATCTATACATGCCAGAAAGGAGAGACACTAGTTTTCTCTACATTGCTCGCGTTCGTGTCCGACACCGTCAGTCAAAGTGTTGAGGTCGTCGTCGATATCCTCGACCATTTATTCTCTTCTTTGCATGGTTAAACTCGTCTAGTTCATATCTATCTAATGCGTCTGGTCTCGCCTCATGCAGTTCTTTGTGGACGTCGATCTCATCTCGGCACCCCGCAGGCCACCTCCTCCGTGCCATCGCTGTAGAGCTCCGTTTAAAAATCTAATCATACCCCTGTATTGCCCCTTGTATCAGAGTCATGGCCCCACTTGTCATTCGATATACCGAAGCCCCACTCGTCCGCGTTTTGGTCAGGGATACGGCGATGCTTATGGTCAAACAAAGATGGATGCTCTGACGTGTCTTTGCGGGCTCTACATGGCCCCACTAGTCAGCAGTTAACGGTCAAAGCTGTTCAACTGTCGGGCAACCGGCCGTTCCAGCACTTGTGATGGTTTCAGACAAGGGCGTGGACAAAACTGAGGAAAAACTAAGGAGCTGGGGAAAACTGAGTACAACTAAGGACCCGAGGGCACGAAAATAGAAATCCCTAAGATAAATAACACATGCTGGGTAAACAAATTACAGTTGGGTAATTGATAGAATAAAGATAAACGTGATATGTCAAGAAGATCACTATGCGATTTACTCTGGGCATTACAACAAAATACATAGACCGCCATCCAACTGCATCTATGACTAATAATCCACTTGTGGCGAATCAATCAGAGAACTCCATAAGTATTAAGTTGCGAACAACAGATAATTGCATTAAGCAAAGTGTGTAATGTAAACAAAGCATATGCCCTTGAGCATATGAATGTTGTTTTCTCCCAAGTGGCAACAACACATCTATAACCTTAGAGGTTTCTGTCAATCCCCTAGATTAAATAGAGGCATGAACCCACTATCGAGCATAAATACCCCCTCTTGGAGTCACTAGCAACTACTCGGCCAAGATAGCTACTAAAAACGGAGAGCATGCAAGATCATAAACAACATAGAGATAACAAAAGATATATTTCAGTATAGCAACTCAATCATAACACCAATATTCATCGGATCCCAACAAACCAAACATGTAGAATTACATAACGGTGATCTCAATCATGTAGGGCAGCTCATGAGATCTAAACATGAAGCACATGGTGGAGGAGACAACCATCTAGCTACTGCTATGGACCCATAGTCTAAGGTAGACTACTCACTCATCGCTCCGGAGGCAAGCATGGTGATGAAGAAGACCTCCGGTGGCGATTTCCCTCTTCGGCAGGGTGCCGGGAAGAGCTTCTGGACCCTCCCGATCTTCAGGTCAACGGCGGCGGCGGATCACGATGTGTTCTGGAAAAGTGATCGGGGTACTCAGATTTTTTTCCATCGGGGGGTCTTTATAGGCGAAGGGGCATCGTCAGGAGTGGACCGAGGCGGTCTCACACGTAGGGGGCGTGGCCAGGGCCTGGGCCACACTGTTGGAATTATGCCCTAGAGGCAATAATAAAGTTGTTATTATTATAATTCTTGTTCATGATAATGTTTATATTCCATGCTAGAATTGTATTAAGCGGAAACTTTAATACTTGTGTGGTTTATGAACAACACCGTGTCCCTAGTACGCCTCTATGGACTAGCTCATTGATTAAAGATGGTTAAGGTTTCCTAACCATAGACATGAGTTGTCGATTAATAATGAGATCATATCATTAGGAGAATGGTGTGATGGACAGACCCAAATAAAGCAGAGCAATTAGATCGTGTCATCGTGTTCATTTTTGCAAAGCTTTTCCTATGTCATGTATTGTATTCCTTAGACCATGAGATAATACAACTCCCTGGTATCGGAAGAAAGCTTTGAGGTCATCAAACGTCATCCTATGTGAGGGTGATCATAAAGGTGTCTCTCAGGTGATCGGAAAGTACTTGTTGGGTTGTATGTATCGAGATGGAATTTGTCCCTCCCAAGTCGGAGAGATATACTTCGGGCCCACTCGGTAATCGATATCAACACCGCTTGCAAGCACGTGGTTAAGGAGTTAATCATAAAGTGATATCGGATTACGGAACGAGTAAAGTACTTGCTGTGAACGAGATTGAACTAGGTATGGTGATACCGACGATCGAATCTCGGGCAAGTAAAATATCGCGAGACGAAGGGAATACAAATACGGGATTGATTGAATCCTGACATCGTGGTTCATCCGATATGATCATCGCTGAGTGCGTGGGAGTCAATATGGATTTCCAGATCCCGCTATTGATTATTGATGGAGATCATGTCCGCACATTCTCGAACCCGTAGGGTCACACACTTAAGGCAAATCAACGCTAGGGTAGTTCCGGGATATATGTATGAAAGTGTTTCGGAAAGTCGGAATTGTTCCGGGTGGAAAATATTAGTATTTATTAATTATATGAATTAATAAATATTAATAGTATTTATTTAGAAGAAATAAAAAAAAGGAAAACGAGGCCAGCGCTGCCAGGGATCGCTGGCTCCCTCGAGGAGCCAGGGCGAGCGCGCCTGGCTCGCTTCCTTGGTGACGAGGCAAGCTGGTTGGGCCCTGGCCGGTTGTGCCTTGGCCCATGCGGTGCTGGTGGGCTTTTATCCAAGTGATCAAAGCAAGCATCGCGTGCACGATCGATACGATCGTATCGTGGCTGGCGGCGCTGCCTGGCATATGTGCGATGCGCGCAAGGTTTTTTGACCTAGCCCGTTTAGCAAGTTTGACCGCCTATAAAAGGACCACAGAACCGGCGGTTTCGGGTGACCTAATTCCCGCGGAGCCGCTGCCCGGTTTCTGAAGCCTTCTTTTTCCGTTCTTCTTCCACCACGCAAATAGGCGAAGCCCTGTCGGCGCATACTCTCCACCATAGACACCACGCCGTCGTGTTGTCGATCCCATCTACCACTCCACCATATCTCGCTGGACCGGGAAGGCGGAGTCGTTGGTGCGCTGTACGTGTGCATCTCTCGGAGGCGTCGCCACTTGCGGCGTTGGATCGGATCGGACCGCGGGGAGGAGCAGGCTAGTACGACTACATCATCCACGTTCTGTTGAACGTTTCCGCTGTGCGATTTCTTCAAGGGTATGAAGATCTCATCTACCTCTCTCGTTGATTACATCTCCTAGATTAGATCTTGGCTTTCTTGTTCGCATCCGTAGGAAATTTTTTGATTTACTATGCTGCGAAACCCTTCAGTGGTATCAGAGCTAGATCTATGCGTAGATGTGTTTCACGAGTAGAACGCAACATGCTTGTTGCGGGCGTTGATGTTTTCTGTTGCAAACCTCTTGTTTTGTACTTCTTATGGCGCGGCATAGTGAGATCGAAGCGGTCCAGGCCAACTTTACGCGACCTCGTTCGCGAGACCGGCTCCGCACTTGACATGTGGCTTGTTCCACACATGCGGCTGGTGGATGCCAGTTTCTCTCACTATAGTAGTCATGAGATTTACAACGGATGTTAGCAACCATAATATCACCGTTGTGGCTTTCCGTAGGTAAGAATCGTTCTTAGCCTGTTACTCCCATAAGCCACGTAAAACATGCAACTACAAAGTAGAGGCGTCTAACTTGTTTTTGCAGGGAGTGTTTTGTGATATGGTATGGCCCAAGACATGATGTGTATGAATTGAGATGTATGCAATGATCATGTTTTGTAATCTTTCACGATTTGCATGTCGATGAGTTCACAACCGGCAGGAGCCATATGGTTGTCTTTATAATTGTGTATGACCTGCGTGTCAACTTCTTATACGCCATGTAATAGCTTTACTTTATCGCTAAGTAGTTAGCAATAGTTGTAGTTGCTATTCGTGGTGGAGGCAATCATGGTGGAGTGATGGAGATCATGCCGGCGCGCACAAGATGGAGATCATGGCGCGGAGATTGGCTATACCATGTCACATAAAATTATATGCATGTGATGTTTATCCTTTTATGTATCTTATTATGCTTAGATCGCGACGGTAGCATTATAAGATGATTCCTCACTTAAAGATCAAGATAAAATTGTGTTCTCCCCTCGTATGCGCCGTTGCGAAGGTTCGTCGTTTTCAAGCACCTCGTGATGATCGGGTGCTATAAACTCTACGTTCACATACAACGGGTGCAAGCCAGTTTTGCACACGCGGAAATACTTGGGTTTGACTTGACGAGCCTAGCATGTACAGACATGGCCTCGGAACACACAAACCGAAAGGTTAAACATGAGTCATATGAATGATATGATCGACACTTAGTTGTCCACCATTGAAACCACATCTCTTCTCGTGAAGATCGGATTAGGTGTGGTGAATTTGGATCGTGTTCACTAAACAACTTGAGGGATGTTGAATTTAGTGGGAGTTCATCTAGTAATTTGATTAAGTTGAACTAGTTATCATGAACATAGTCTAAAATTGTACTTGCAGTGTTGTAGATCAAATGGCTAAGTCCAACTTCAACTTCAACGTGTTTGCTGAGAAAGAAAAGCTTAAAAACAATGGGTCTAACTTCACCAACTGGTTCCGCAATCTGAGAATTATCCTCGCTGGCGGACAAAAAGCCTATGTACTTGAGAAAGCGCTAGGTGACACCCCTGCTGCAACCGCGAAAACTGAAGAACTTGCTGACTTCAATGCTCGCAGAGATGATTGTGATGCGATTATGAGTACCATGCTGTTTTCTATGGAACCGGAACTTCAAAATCGTTTTGAGAAGTACCGCGGGCCTTATGAGATACTTGAGGAACTGAAAACCATGTTTCAGACTCAAGCCCGTTCTGAGAGATATGAGATCTCTGAGAAGTTCTTTAACTGCAAAATGGAGGAAGGGAGTTCCGTTAGTGAGCACGCCATTAAGATGTCGGGCTACACTCAACGCCTTGAGCAACTGGACTGCAAGATTCCAGAGGAGCTCAAGATTGACAGAGTTCTGCAATCACTCCCTCCTAGCTACAAAGGTTTTGTAGTTACTCACAATCAAATTGGTTCCACTGATACGATCATTGAGCTCTTCGCAAAGCTGAAAGCTGCGGAGGTGGATATCAAGAAAGATAATCATGTGTTGATGGTCAACAAGACCACTAGCTTTAAGAAAGCTAAGGGTGCAAAGGGATCCTTCAAGAAAGGCAGCGGCAAGCGTGTTGCCCCTGCTGAGAAGAAGCTCAAATCTGGACCTAAGCCGGACACTGAGTGCTTCTATTGCAAGGTCAAGGGTCACTGGAAGCGCAACTGTCCAAAGTACTTAGCGGACAAGAAGGCTGGCACCATCAAAGGTATATTTGATATACATGTTATTGATGTCTTCCTTACTAGCGCTCGTTGTAGTGCCTGGGTATATGATACTGGTTCAGTTGCTAATATTTGTAACTCAAAACAGGAGCTACGGAATAGACGGCGGCTAGCAAGGGATGAGGTGACGATGCGCGTTGGCAATGGATCAAAAGTTGATGTGATGGCCGTCAGCACGCTCTCCTTATTTTTACCTTCGGGATTAGTTTTAAACCTTAATAAGTGTTATTATGTGCCTGCGTTGAGCATGAACATTATATCTGGATCGTGTTTATTGCAAGACGGTTATTCATTTAAATCTGAGAATAATGGTTGTTCTATTTATATGAATAACATCTTTTATGGTCATGCACCTGTTGTGAATGGTTTATTTCTTCTGAATCTCGAAAGCAATGAAACACACATCCATAACATTGAGGCTAAAAGATGCAAAGTAGATAGTGATAATCCAACTTATTTGTGGCACTGCCGTCTAGGTCATATCGGTGTAAAACGCATGAAGAAACTCCATTCTGATGGACTTTTGGAGTCTCTTGATTTTGAATCATTTGACACGTGCGAACCGTGCCTCATGGGCAAGATGACCAAAACCCCGTTCTCCGGTATAATGGAGCGAGCAACGGACTTGTTGGAAATCATACATACCGATGTGTGCGGACCAATGAGTATTTCGACGCGCGGTGGATATCGCTATTTTCTCACTTTTACTGATGACTTAAGTGGATATGGGTATATCTATTTAATGAAACATAAATCTAAAACATTTGAAAAGTTCAAAGAATTTCAGAACGAAGTGGAAAACCATCGTAACAGGAAAATTAAATTTCTGCGATCCGATCGTGGAGGTGAGTATTTGAGTTATGATTTTCTCACGCATCTTAAAGAAAGCGGAATTGTTTCGCAACTCACGCCACCCGGAACACCACAGCGCAATGGTGTGTCTGAACGCCGGAATCGAACTCTATTAGATATGGTGCGATCAATGATGTCTCTTACAGATTTGCCGTTATCATTTTGGGGTTATGCATTAGAAACCGCTGCATTCACTTTAAATAGGGCACCATCTAAATCCGTTGAGACGACACCGTATGAACTATGGTTTGGTGCTAAACCTAAGTTGTCGTTTCTTAAAGTTTGGGGATGCGAAGCTTACGTCAAGAAGTTGATGCCGGACAAGCTCGAACCCAAAGCGGAGAAATGCGTCTTCATAGGATACCCTAAGGTAACGATTGGGTATACCTTCTACCACAGATCCGAAGGCAAAGTGTTTGTTGCAAAGAACGGATCCTTTCTTGAGAAGGAGTTTCTCTCGAAAGAAGTGAGTGGGAGGAAGGTAGAGCTAGACGAGGTTATTGAACCTTCTCTGGAGTTGGAGAGTAGCGCAGCACCTGAAGTTGTTCCGGTGCCGTCTGCACCAACAAGAGAGGAAGCTAATGATAAAGATCATGAAACTTCGAACTATGCTACTACTGAACTTCGCAGGTCGACAAGGTCACGTGCCACTCCTGAATGGTACGGCAACCCTGTCTTAACCGTCTTGTTGTTAGACAACAGTGAACCTGCGAACTATGAGGAAGCGATGATGAGCCCAAACTCTGAGAAATGGCTAGAGGCCATGAAATCCGAATTGGGATCCATGAGCGAAAACCAAGTGTGGACTTTGGTGGACCCTCCTAGCGACCATAAGGCCGTTGAGTGCAAATGGATTTTCAAGAAGAAAACGGACGCGGATGGTAATGTTACTGTCTATAAAGCTCGGCTTGTCGCAAAAGGTTTTCGGCAAGTTCAAGGTGTTGACTACGATGAGACTTTCTCTCCCGTAGCGATGTTTAAGTCCATTCGGATTTTATTAGCAATTGCTGCGTTTCATGATTATGAAATATGGCAGATGGATGTCAAAACTGCGTTCCTCAATGGCAACATTGATGAAGAGTTGTATATGATGCAGCCCGAAGGTTTTGTCGATCCTAAGGATGCTAATAAGGTGTGCAAACTTCAGCGTTCCATTTATGGGCTGAAGCAAGCATCTCGGAGTTGGAACCTTCGTTTTGATCAAGTGATCAAGAGTTTTGGATTTGTTTTAAATTGCTACGAAGCTTGTATCTACAAGAAAGTGAGTGGGAGCTCGGTGACATTTTTAGTACTATATGTGGATGACATATTGATTATTGGAAATGACATCGGTATGCTTAACGATGTGAAGAGTTATTTGAATAAATGTTTTTCAATGAAAGACCTAGGGGAAGCTGCTTATATATTAGGCATCAAAATCTATAGAGATAGAGAAAGACGCCTAATAGCTTTAAGCCAAAGTACATACCTGGACAAAGTTCTGAAAAGGTTCAGAATGGATAAAGCAAAGAAAGGTTCATTGCCCATGTTGTCAGGTAAGATATTGAGCAAGGCTCAGTGTCCAGCTACGGTAAAAGATAGAGATACTATGAGCAAAGTGCCATATGCCTCGGCCATAGGTTCTATCATGTATGCCATGCTTTGTACTAGACCGGATGTGTCCAATGCTCTTAGTTTGACGAGCAGATACCAAAGTGATCCAGGAGTGGAACACTGGACAGCCGTAAAGAACATCCTAAAGTATTTAAATAGGACTAAAGAAATGTTCTTGGTCTATGGAGGTGATGAGGAGCTCGTCGTAAAAGGTTACGTCGACGCTAGTTTTGACACCGACCCGGATGATTCTAAATCTCAGACAGGATACGTTTATATTTTGAATGGTGGAGCTGTGAGCTGGAGAAGCTGCAAGCAAAGCGTGATCGCGGGATCTACAACAGAAGCGGAATACATGGCTGCTTCGGAAGCATCAAGTGAAGGAGTTTGGATCAGGAACTTCATCACTGAGCTTGGTGTGGTTCCAAATGCCTTGGACCCATTGGAGATATTGTGTGACAACACTGGCGCCATAGCACTGGCTAAGGAACCAAGATATCATCCAAAGACCAAGCACATCAACCGCCGTTTCCATATAATTCGAGATTATATATCAGATGGAGATCTGAAGATTAGCAAAGTACATACGGATCTGAATATCGCAGATTCATTGACTAAACCTCTTCCACGAGCAAAACATGATCAACACCTTAATGCCATGGGTGTTAGATTGTTGCCAGATGTAAACTAGATTATTGACTCTAGTGCAAGTGGGAGACTGTTGGAATTATGCCCTAGAGGCAATAATAAAGATGTTATTATTATAATTCTTGTTCATGATAATGTTTATATTCCATGCTAGAATTGTATTAAGCGGAAACTTTAATACTTGTGTGGTTTATGAACAACACCGTGTCCCTAGTACGCCTCTATGGACTAGCTCATTGATTAATGATGGTTAAGGTTTCCTAACCATAGACATGAGTTGTCGATTAATAATGAGATCATATCATTAGGAGAATGGTGTGATGGACAGACCCAAATAAAGCAGAGCAATTAGATCGTGTCATCGTGTTCATTTTTGCAAAGCTTTTCCTATGTCATGTATTGTATTCCTTAGACCATGAGATAATACAACTCCCTGGTATCGGAAGAAAGCTTTGAGGTCATCAAACGTCATCCTATGTGAGGGTGATCATAAAGGTGTCTCTCAGGTGATCGGAAAGTACTTGTTGGGTTGTATGTATCGAGATGGAATTTGTCCCTCCCAAGTCGGAGAGATATACTTCGGGCCCACTCGGTAATCGATATCAACACCGCTTGCAAGCACGTGGTTAAGGAGTTAATCATAAAGTGATATCGGATTACGGAACGAGTAAAGTACTTGCTGTGAACGAGATTGAACTAGGTATGGCGATACCGACGATCGAATCTTGGGCAAGTAAAATATCGCGAGACGAAGGGAACACAAATACGGGATTGATTGAATCCTGACATCGTGGTTCATCCGATATGATCATCGCTGAGTGCGTGGGAGTCAATATGGATTTCCAGATCCCGCTATTGATTATTGATGGAGATCATGTCCGCACATTCTCGAACCCGTAGGGTCACACACTTAAGGCAAATCAACGCTAGGGTAGTTCCGGGATATATGTATGAAAGTGTTTCGGAAAGTCGGAATTGTTCCGGGTGGAAAATATTAGTATTTATTAATTATATGAATTAATAAATATTAATAGTATTTATTTAGAAGAAATAAATAAAAGAAAAAAAAAGAAGAAAAAAAAAGGAAAACGAGGCCAGCGCTGCCAGGGATCGCTGGCTCCCTCGAGGAGCCAGGGCGAGCGCGCCTGGCTCGCTTCCTTGGCGACGAGGCAAGCTGGTTGGGCCCTGGCCGGTTGTGCCTTGGCCCATGCGGTGCTGGTGGGCTTTTATCCAAGTGATCAAAGCAAGCATCGCGTGCACGATCGATACGATCGTATCGTGGCTGGCGGCGCTGCCTGGCATACGTGCGATGCGCGCAAGGTTTTTTGACCTAGCCCGTTTAGCAAGTTTGACCGCCTATAAAAGGACCACAGAACCGGCGGTTTCGGGTGACCTAATTCCCGCGGAGCTGCTGCCCGGTTTCTGAAGCCTTCTTTTTCCGTTCTTCTTCCACCACGCAAATAGGCGAAGCCCTGTCGGCGCATACTCTCCACCATAGACACCACGCCGTCGTGTTGTCGATCCCATCTACCACTCCACCATATCTCGCTGGACCGGGAAGGCGGAGTCGTTGGTGCGCTGTACGTGTGCATCTCTCGGAGGCGTCGCCACTTGCGGCGTTGGATCGGATCGGACCGCGGGGAGGAGCAGGCTAGTACGACTACATCATCCACGTTCTGTTGAACGTTTCCGCTGTGCGATTTCTTCAAGGGTATGAAGATCTCATCTACCTCTCTCGTTGATTACATCTCCTAGATTAGATCTTGGCTTTCTTGTTCGCATCCGTAGGAAAATTTTTGATTTACTATGCTGCGAAACCCTTCACACACCGCCCTGGTGTGTGGCCCCCTCCATCTCATCTTCGGATCTGTAGAAGCTTCCAGGAAAAATAAGACTTCAGGAACTTGTTTTGTCCAATTCTGAGAATATTTCCTATGTCACTTCTGAAACATAAAAACAGCAGAAAACAGGGAACTGGCACTGTGGCGACTTATTAGTATGTTAGTTCCGGAAAATGCATAAAAGTGCCACGAAGTGTAACGAAACAGTAGGCAAATGGTGTAAAAATAAGCATGGAGCATCAAAAATTATAGATACGTTGGAGACGTATCATGCCACTAGGGAGAAAACAACATTCATATGCTCGAGGGCATATGCTTTGTTTACATTACACACTTTGCTTAATGCAATTATCTGTTGTTCGCAACTTAATACTCATGGGGTGTTCGGATGATATCCCCGTGAGTGGACTATTAGTCATAGATGCAGTTGGATGGCGGTATATGTATTTTGTTGTAATGCCCAGAGTAAATCGCATAGTGATCTTCTTGACATATCACGTTATCTTTATTCTATCAATTGCCCAACTATAATTTGTTTACCCAGCATGTGTTATTTATCTTTTGGAGAGACACCACTAGTGAACTGTGGACCCTAGTCCTATTTCCATCATATTGCTATCACCTGTTTACTTTACTCGCACTGTTTACTTTACTCGCATACTTCTACTGTTTTCCACTCGATACGCTCATACCCTTTGTTTCAAGCAAACCGGTGAGATTGACAACCTCATCGTAAGTTGGGAACAAAGTACTTGGTTGTGTTGTGTGCAGATTCCACGTTGCTGCTCGCAAAGCAAAGCTTGGACGAGGCGCCATATAAATTATCCGGAGCTATCGCGAAGCTTGCAAGCATCACCTTCAGTCGTATTGGCTTTTTCTTCTTCGAACGATAAACCTTGGTTTCTAACTGAGGGAAAAACTTGCTGCTGTGCTCATCATACCTTGCGCTTGGGGTTCCCAACTGCCTGGCCATAATCATCATCATCAACTACATGCCAGCCATCAAGTCTTTTCTGGCGCCGTTGCCGGGGAGGAAAAAGAAGACTTCTGCGAGGGGAGTTTTTTGCACGCACATCCTTTACTTTGTTTTAAGTTTTGCTTTACTTTATTTTTACTTGCATCGTTATATCAAAAACCCAAAAAAATTAGAATCGTTTGTAGTTGTTTATTATGTCTAGTTCAGTTGCTACTACTATGTCGCCCGAGGATTTGATTTTCACTTTTAAATAAAAGGATGAGGAAAGTTTTAAAGAAGCTTGGTCTAGAATTTATGATTGGCATGGAAAAACTGAACCTAAAATGACCTTGAGTTTGCTTCTTAGTAGCTTTTACTTTGGACTTGCTCTTCGTTATAGATATGCTTTGGATGCTACTGCAGAAGGAGATTTCCTTCATTGTGATGGAGATCAAGCCTTCAATATTATAAAAAAGTTGATTACAATCTATAGCATGCCAACGTATTTTGATTCCTCTCTTGTGTGCATTTTTAATAGACTTGATACTCTTGAGACTCGCACTGCTAGTTTGAATACTTGCTACAATACTTTGCGCCAGCATTTTGATTATGTGCCAACAAATTCTGAACCTTCGAGTTGGTATCCTACGGTAAAAATCACTATTGATGGTAAAACTTTTCATGCTCGATGTGATATTATGTCTGAATTTTGTCTTATGCCAAAGGATGTTTATGAATCTTTGAGTCTTTGGAAGCTCTCTGAGGGGGGAGAAGAAATTTCTGTTACTAACAATGCCACTATATTTCCCATTGGAATAGCTGAAGGAGTTTTTACAAAAGTCCTAGGAAGAATGATATCTACTGATTATCTTGTTATTGAATGTGTAGGAAAAGGATAAATCACACTTGGAAGATCTTTACTGAAGCTCCTGGGCGCTGTTATTGATGTGGGAAAAGGCAATATAAGATTTATCTCTCCACCTTGCAATAGCCACGTATTTCCTAGAGTAAAGAACAAAGGTAAGAAAGGAAGACGTAAGGCACGCGCTGATCCTAGCACTTCATCTCTTGATATTACTTGATTCACAATTTTCTGCGCCTAGCTCAAATGCGTTAAAGAAAAGCACTCTTGGGAGATAACCCAATGTTTCCTTTTCAGTACTTTTTCTTTTATTTGAGTCTTGGAAGTCATTAATACTGTAATGACCTCTCCTTATCATTTTTATTTCATTGTTGTGCCAAGAGAAGCCTCTAATTTGAGTGAGGTAAAGATTTGGGGATGTTGCTGTCTTGAAACTGTTTTTGGTGCTGCACCGTAAAAATTCGTGAAAATTATCTGTATATCTTTTGGACCTGCTATTTCTTGTGCATATGCCCCAGGTTATATTCAAACTTTCATTAGTTGAACACTTTTTGATTTGAGTAACAGAAAACCCCTTAAAAATTCGACCTTTGTCAGCTGTTCTGTTTTGACAGATTTCTGCCAATATTTGTGTTTGCCGCTTTATCGCTTTCTTTTTGAGTTCTTTTGATCACGGAACTTTTGGGGAAGTTGCTACAGTAGTATATACTTTATATGTGGTGGTTTTGGGTTGAAACCTGAAGCAAAAGAGGTTGATTATATGTTATGCTTACACTAATGTTGCTAATAGATTTGTGTTTAGTTTTGTATGAAGGAAGTTTTCAAGTGTAGGGATCAGAGAGTGATGAGATGAGTTGTGGAACGGACAAAAGCTCAAGCTTGGGGATTCCCATGCATCACCCCAAGAAATATCCAAGAAGTACAAGCGTCAAAGCTTGGGGATGCCCCCGAGGCACCCCTTCTTCATCGGCAAAAATCAGGTCACCTTTCAAGACACTATATTTTTATTGCTTCATGCACTATGCGTTTTTCTTGGAGCGTCAATTGTTTTAGTTTTCATTATTAGTTTAGTTTTGTGTGCTGCAATAAATGGTTGGACCCCAACAAATTTCTTTTGGAGAAGTTGCCTTGCTTTTCATTTGCCAAGAACGCTCTAGTTTTCATTCTTATCAAAAACCGAGTGTTCTTCTTTTTCTGCTACTGCTTTTGATTTTCGTTTTCGCCTTGATTTGCGTTTAGATCTTCTTATATTTACTTATCAAGGTGTATTTTTTGCCTCTGGACAATGTTGGTTTTCCTCAAAAGAGTTGGATTAAAAAAGTTCGAATAGTGTTGGAAGAGAGAAAAAGCTTTATGCAAAAAAGTGGTACAAGAAGGCGCTTGTGTAGACTGTGGCTTAGGCTTTTTCATGTCGTGCTTGATGTCTTTTTGATAGTATGCTTAGTGATTTTGCTGTAGCATGACTTGTCTCAAATAACTGAGATTGCTTAATGAGCCTTTGCAAAAATCATGCGTTGTTTTTATTGTTTGGAAGCATTATTTTGGTTTTCTCCTTGATGCTTTATTTGGGTTGACTTGGCGCATGCTCACACATGTTAGACTCATACAAAGTCGCCAATAGCCTCTATGATCATTTAGTTTTTGAGTTTTGATGCCATCTTATGCTTTTTTTTAATGTCGCTTTGTCGCTTTGCATGATTATAGCCATTATTGCTCTCTTAGTTGGTCGCTCCCAGTCTTTTGCTAGCCCTCGCCTTGTACTGAGTATGAGCTCTACTCGTGCATCCAACTCCTAAAAACCAAGTTTGCCAAAGTGTCCACCATACATGCCTACTAGCAATTTGCTATTCCAAGTAAATTTGACTTGCTTTTATTTACTCTTCAAATTAAACTCTTACCAGTGTTATGCGAAAATTGATCAGTAAAGCTCTCACGAACCGGAAGGCACACTTTACTTTTTCTCGCTCTTAAAAATTTGATATTGTGGTCTCTTAAGTTGAGTTGTTATGCTTGCAAGTTGTAAGTTGGAGACTATCCCAGCCATGCCGTCATGGGCAAGCTTTCAACATTGCACTTCTTATTTGAGTTGATATCGTGATCTTTTGTTTATAGATGCCCACGGTGTGAAATGAATTGGGAATCTTGCGGGGATCATGGAGTTTGTATATGTGTTAGGGAAATGCCTGGGCCGCCAATCTAAGCCATGCATAATTCATGGTGGAAATTTGCAGCATACCCATAGTGGACATTCGACGACGCATCTCAAAATAAAAAGCTAAACAAATGGTAAATAAAAGAGATGTCGAGGTGTTCATTGTCTGCTTGTCCTATCATTTTGATGTGGGCTTGTTCCATGTCATCGGGCACGGAGGTACCCCATTGGCGGTTCTCGATGATACGTGTATACTTACAATGACAAGAGCCTTGCTTGGGACTCTAATTAAAGTAGCATGAGGTTTGGGTACTCGTATTCACAGGACACGAGGTTTTCAACTTATGATTTGTCAAGCATATGCATCATAATTGTTCTCGCATTAACTTTAACCATTCAAGATGCTTATGATGGGGGCAATGAGAGCTCAAAGCCGGTAAGTACCATAATTTTTGAAGGTTATTAAACTTGCAATCACTGCTTCCCTCCGCGAAGGGCCTTTCTTTTACTTTTATGTTGAGTCACCACCTTCTATCTTTATGCACCATTAAGAGAGCATAGTTGTCATTCTTAGTATAATGTGCATTGTCCCAAAGTTTTCATTGATTGATTCATATTGTTGGTTTCACTTGTTCTCAAATTATGTGTATCTAGTCGCCCTCTTAAACTTGAAGGTGTCCTATGCATTTATGTTTTGCTCTCTACGAAGGACAAGCTGAAAACCATTTGTATGTTTTTCCATATGATTTGAACACACGTTTGACTTTCATTGTTTCATTTTCATGATCTTTTGTTTGTGTTCATTTTCATGTTTATAACATGGTTGCTAAGTTTTTATTGTCAACATTATATCTTTCATGCCCATGTTTTAAGTTCTTTTGATCCTAGCTCACAACGCTTACATAGATGATCAAGATTGTGTAGGTGCATGTCACCTCAAAAATTATTTCTTTTGTTATCACTTACCTACTCGAGGACGAGTAGCAGTTAAGCTTGGGGATGCTGATACGTCTCCAACGTATGCATAATTTTTGATGCTCCATGCTTGTTTTTACACCATTTGCCTAATGTTTCGTTACACTTCATGGCACTTTTATGCATTTTCCGGAACTACCCTATTAACAAGTTGCCACAGTGCCAGTTCCCTGTTTTCTACTGTTTTTGTGTTTCAGAAAAGTTACACAAGAAATATTCTCGGAATAGGACGAAACCAAAGCCAGTCGTCCAGATATTTTACAGAGCTTCCAGAGAACCGAAAAGGAGACGGAGTGGGGCCACGAGGGGCCCTCACACCAGGGCGGCGCGGCCCAGCCCCTGGCCGCGCCCCCTATGTGTGAGGCCGCCTTGGTCCACTCCTGATGATGCCCCTTCGCCTATAAAGACCCCCCGACGGGAAAAACCTAAGTACCCGATCAATTTTCCAGAAACACATCACGATCCGCCGCCGTCGTCGACCCGAGATCGGGAGGGTCCAGAAGCTCTTCCCGGCACCCTGCCAGAGAGGGGAATCACCACCGGAGGTCTTCTTCATTGCCATGCTTGCCTCCGAAGCGATGAGTGAGCAGTCTACCTTGGACTATGGGTCCATAGCAGTAGCTAGATGGTTGTCCTCTCCACCATGTGCTTCATGTTTAGATCTCATGAGCTGCCCTACATGATTGAGATCACCGTTATGTAATTCTACATGTTTGGTTTGTTGGGATCCGATGAATATTGGTGTTATGATTGAGTTGCTATACTGAAATACATCTTATGTTATCTCTATGTTGTTTATGAGCTTGCATGCTCTCCGTTGTTAGTAGCTATCTTGGCCGAGTAGTTGCTAGTGACTCCAAGAGGGGGTATTTATGCTCGATAGTTGGGTTCATGCCTCTATTTAATCTGGGGGAGTGACAGAAACCTCTAAGGTTGTAGATGTGCTATTGCCACTAGGGAGAAAACAACATTCATATGCTCGAGGGCATATACTTTGTTTACATTACACACTTTGCTTAATGCAATTATCTGTTGTTCGCAACTTAATACTCATGGGGTGTTCGGATGATATCCCCGTGAGTGGATTATTAGTCATAGATGCAGTTGGATGGCGGTCTATGTATTTTGTTGTAATGCCCAGAGTAAATCGCATAGTGATCTTCTTGACATATCACGTTATCTTTATTCTATCAATTACCCACACTAGTAGGAAAACCCTTATAGGTGGGATGTATTTTTGTGGCGCACTAGCCAGCAGTGCGCCACAGAAAATAATTCTGTGGCGCACCTGGCGTGGTGCGCCACAAAAATACAACATTTCTGTGGCGCACCAGAAGGACATGCGCCACAGAATTCTGGTGGGGCCCACTCCCTGCCAGCCCCAACCATTGGTTCCACTAATTCTGTGACGCACCAGACCAGATGCGCCACAGAATTTGTACATTCTGTGGCGCATCTGGTATGGTGCGCCACAGAATTAGCACATTCGGTGGCGCATCTGGTCTGGTGCGCCACAGAATTAGTGGAATGGGGTCACCGCAAGGGTCGTCGTGGAATGGGGTCACCGCCAGCAGATGGCCGTATTGTATGGCCTTACAACCTACCCCCGTGGCTGTGCACCTGTTGGTCTGCCCGTCAACAAGCACCTTGAGAGGATCGATGGATGGGGTCACCGTGAGGGTCGTCGTGAAATGCATATCAACTTCACTGGTCGACGCGCCGACTTTGATAGAGCAAACCTAGTCGCGCTACAGCACATGCAACTGATCGACCCTTGGGTAGAAGAGCACATGCCAAGTGGACCAATGCTTCTTCATTACCGACCCGCCAAAGCCTACCCGGGTTGTCATGAGAAGAGGCAAAAGGAACATCATCGAAATGGATGGAGTCGCCAACGAGCAATACTTTGACATGTATGTGTGTGGGCATATTATTACTATGTATCACTTATCCAACGGTAGCATATTATTACTATATTATTTGTGCTTATTTACTTTATAAAATATATTATAATGTATAAGAATGTAATAGCATTCTAAAAAGTTAATTAAAAAATAAAACAAAAATATATTTTTGGCATGATACAAAAATATTATTTGTGCTTATTTACTTTATAATATATATTATAATGTATAAGAATGTAATAACATTCTAAAAAGTTAATTAAAAAATAAAACAAAAATGTATTTTTGGCATGATACAAAAATATTATTTGTGCTTATTTACTTTATAATATATATTATAATGTATAAGAATGTAATAACATTCTAAAAAGTTAATTAAAAAATAAAACAAAAATATATTTTTGGCATGATACAAAAATATTATTTGTGCTTATTTACTTTATAATATATATTATAATGTATAAGAATGTAATAACATTCTAAAAAGTTAATTAAAAAATAAAACAAAAATGTATTTTTGGCATGACACAAAAATATTATTTGTGCTTATTTACTTTATAATATATATTATAATATATCATAATGTAATAACATGCTAAAAAGTTAATTTTAAAAATAAAATAAAAAGTTAATTAAAATATATCATAATGTAATAACATGCTAAAAAGTTAATTTTAAAAATAAAATAAAAAGTTAATTATAATATATATTATAATGTATAAGAATGTAATAACATTCTAAAAAGTTAATTAAAAAATAAAACAAAAATGTATTTTTGGCATGATACAAAAATATTATTTGTGCTTATTTACTTTATAATATATATTATAATATATCATAATGTAATAACATGCTAAAAAGTTAATTTTAAAAATAAAACAAAAAAATATGGGTTCCAGGACTCGAACCTGAAACTCCAGGATTTGAATAGGCTGGCTAGCCGAAGCCACTAAGGTAGAGAGGAGCTTGTGTCTTACACGGGTTCAGTTACTTTTTAAACTGTATCTCAACATCTACGCGTAACCTCGTTTAGGTTAAGTGCGCCGGGCCCCCTTCTTCTCCCTCCTACTCGATTCAGATCTCGACCCAACACACTGCGCCAGGCTACCAACCGCCGCCGCCGCCGCGAAGGAGAGGAGCCCCGGTCGCCGCCGACCGCGCGCTGTCCTCGCAGAGAAGGCCCACGGCGCGCCGTCCCCGCAGAGGAGGCCCGGTTGCCGCCCAGAGGATCCCCGGCCGGTCGTCGTTGACCTCGCAGAGGAGCCCCGGTCGTCCTCGCAGAGGAGGGAGCCCGCCGCCGCGTTGCCGTCCCTGCAGATCAGCGAGCCGTGCCGCCGTCCTCGTCCGGCTTGACCCAGCCAGTGGCCGCGCCCACAGCCGCCTCGCCGGTCTCTGCCTCCGGTGAGCTTCGCGTTCTACTCTCTCTCTCTCTCTTGTCTCTACAACCAGCATTGCGCAGACGATTAGCACAGTAATTTTCTTTGATTTCTTGCTTTGATTTCAGTTTGTTGCGTGCCTTCGGTTAGGCAAAAAAATGAACTTTTAGTTACACGATTAGCACAGTAATTTGCTCCTAGTTGATCTGTGACTGAGGAAAATGATCAGTAATAGCCTGCTAATAAGCTGCTAGAACTTTTTTCTTAAATGATCAGTAATAGAGGACTTTTTTCTTAAATGATCATAATTTAGTTCCCATCACACAATGCTGATGAAAGGGGTTGCTTAGCTGTATTGTTTTGTAAGCTTGCTAGAACTTTTTTCATAAATGATCAGTAATAGAGGACTACTAATAAGCTGCTATGTTTAAAATAAAAGGATGGATGAACATGAATCCTAGAACTGTAGTTAGACAGTGAAATCTGGTAATTTTTTGTGCTGCGTACAACGTGCAGTTTTCTAGTGCTGTTATTGCTTTTATGCTTCTCCTAGGCCTAGGTACATGCCAACTGAATTTGTAACGACAATGAACATAACATTCAGACAACAAGATTGCTGAAGCTGTAAATTGTATGAAGTGCAAAGTAAATTTGGTCAAATTAAAGATCATATAATGGAAAGAGAAATGCAAGTCCTGTTTATGGTGTCCTGCCACTGTAGGTCTGTAATTCTGTAATTCTGTTTTTTGTGATTACTAGTAATACTATTACTGGTGAAAAAGAAAAAGTTGATAGTTTTATAAAATGCTGGTGGAAGCTAACAGTTGTGTGTGTTTTGATCACTAACAGGGTAGCTCATCTAGTGTGATTTATAGGAAAATCATTATCTCAGTTCAACATTGTTTTCTTACATGCTTTCTTGCTGTAATGGGCGGTCTAGGGTTTATGCTAACATTTTCTTGTTGACCAAAATATGCTCAAGTGATCCTTATGTTGCCAAAATAAGATTTACTCCCTCTAATCACCATTTGGGGATCAAAATACTTGCACTTTTATGCTTACTTCTTTAAAATGTTTCTGTTAGCTAAAAATGCAAAGAATTATAAGTTTCTGTTAGCTAAAAATGCAAAGAATTATAAGTTTCTGTTAGCTAATTGCAAAGAATTATAAGTTTCTATTATTGAGAGTCTGACCTACTTTTTCTCTCTGCTTTTAGGTACGCCATGGTGCGCCGCAAGATCACCACCTACGCGATGATGAGCCGACGCCCACCACCACCCCCTCCCCCTCCGACGCCGCCTCCAACGCCGCCACCTCCAGCGTCCGACGGCGAGGAGGAGGAAGTCCCCGAGGTGGACTACCCGGAGGACGAGGAGGAGAACGACCGCCTGGAGGCGGAAGTCCAGGCGGAGATCGACGACATGGAGTGGGCCATCTCGGACCCCGAGAATGAAGAACAGGCGGCCATCCACGCCTCGTGGCGTTCTCTGCGGATGGAGAACAAGGAGGCTGCGCGCGACGATGAGATGGACGGCCTGCTTCTTGAGTCGGGGCTCAAGGAGTCCCGCGACCGCCACGCGACGGAGGAGGGAGCGCGCAGCTTCATGGAGTTGGAGCGGCGGCGCCTCTTGGCGCTGCTCGCGGAGGACTCCGGTCGCCTCCACAAGATTGTGGAGGATGACTTCCTCCCCGCCCCCGCCCCCGCCCCCGCCCCCGCCGCCGCCCCCGCGACGAGGAAGCGCGTGAGGGCCAACGACGACGAGGCGGGACCCTCTAGGCGCTAGAACTTTTTTTTCGTATTATGAACTGCTTATATATGATCATATGAACTGCTATGTTTTATTCTAGGCTTATGAATCCTTGCCATAGTATTTGTGATCATGCAAGCATGCTTTTGAACTTTGTCATTCCTTTTCGTTGCATATATAACATATATAATCCATTCTAGGCTTATATATGATCGATCGTCATCCATGCTATGTTTTATTCTAGGCTTATGAATCCTTGCCATAGTATTTGTGATCATGCAAGCATGCTTTTGAACTTTGTCATTCCTTTTGTTGCATAACATATATACTCCATTCTAGGCTTATATATGATCGATCGTCATCCATGCTATGTTTTATTCTAGGCTTATGAATCCTTCCATAGTATTTGTGATCATGCAAGCATGCTTTTGAACTTTGTCATTCCTTTCGTTGCATAACATATATACTCCATTCTAGGCTTATATATGATCGATCGTCATCCATGCTATGTTTTATTCTAGGCTTATGAATCCTTGCCATAGTATTTGTGATCATATGCAAACATGTTTTTTAACTTTATCATTCCTTTCGTTGCATAACATATATACTTCATGTCTATACAGAGATGTCTTGTGGTACGTGGTGTACAGTGGTCGGGTTCTAGGAGTCTACGAGGAGTGGGAGGACTACCAGGCACAGGTGACCAACTTCAGCGGCAACTGCTACAAAGGGTACAAGACAAGAGAGCTCACGGTCTCCAAGTGGAGGAGACACGTGTGGAAGAAGAATCGGATGAAGTTCTTGATCATGGTCTCGATCTTGCTCATCGTCGTCGCCGGTGTGATCTATTCGAACTTTTTTTTCGATGTTGGACTTGCTTATATATGATCGATCGTCATCCATGCTATGTTTTATTCTAGGCTTATGAATCCTTGCCATTGTATTTGTGATCATGCAAGCATATTTTTGCACTTTGTCATTCCTTTCGTTGCATAACATATATACTACATGTCTATAGAGCTACAGGTAGAGCTACAGGTAGAGCTACCTTTCTCTACATGTCTATAGAGAAAGGTGTTGTTATATGCCTTGTGTCCATAGAGATGACGTGGTACGTCGTGTTCGAGGGGCGGGTTCCAGGAGTCTATGAGGAGTGGACGGACTGCAAGGAACAGGTGCACAAGTTCCAGCGGCAACTGCTACAAAGGCTACCCGACTCAACAAGAGGCGGTTGCCAAGTGGACGAAGCACCAGTCGAACAAGAGCAAGATGAAGACCTTCATTGTGCTCTCGCTCTTGCTCACCATCGTCGGAGCGGTACTCTATTTCATCCTAGTGTAGGCGGCGGCCGGTGTCACTTCATTTGTATCTTGAGATGATGCACTTAATTTGCATGGATTATGAGCTGTATGGAGATCTATATATGTATGATGAGTTGTATATGCATGGAGCTATATGAAATCTGTTAATATTCTATATGAAATGAGTTTTATATGGAGATATATAATTGTGCTATATGAAATCTGTTGATATATCTGTATACTGCTATATTATATCTGTTAATACCTGTATATATACACCAGACAGAATAAGTTCTGTATAAAACCTGTAATATTTCTGTGGCGCACTAAAATGAAATTCTGTGGCGCACCTAATTCTGTGGCGCACCAAACCATAATGCGCCACAGAATTTCTTATTTCTGTGGCGCATTAGGGCTTAGTGCGCCACAGAATTTCTTATTTCTGTGGCGCATGTGCTGGTGCGCCACAGAAAGCTTATTTTTGTGGCGAAGATTCTGTGGAGCACCACCCATGCGCCACAGAATGCATATTTTGGTGCGCCACAGAAGAGGTTTTCCCTACTAGTGCCAACTGTAATTTGTTTACCCAGCATGTGTTATTTATCTTATGGAGAGACCCCACTAGTGAACTGTGGACCCCGGTCCTATTTCCATCATATTGCTATCACCTGTTTACTTTACTCGCACTGTTTACTTTACTCGCATACTTCTACTGTTTTCCACTCGATACACTCATACCCTTTGTTTCAAGCAAACCGGTGAGATTGACAACCTCGTCATAAGTTGAGAACAAAGTACTTGGTTGTGTTGTGTGCAGATTCCACGTTGCTGCTCGCAAAGCAAAGCTTGGACGAGGCGCCATATAAATTGTCCGGAGCTATCGTGAAGCTTGCAAGCATCACCTTCAGTCGTATTGGCTTTTTCTTCTTCGAACGATAAACCTTGGTTTCTAACTGAGGGAAAAACTTGCTGCTGTGCTCATCATTCCTTGCGCTTGGGGTTCCCAACTGCCTGGCCATAATCATCATCATCAACTACACGCCAGCCATCAAAGGCTGACAGACATAGTTTTTCTGAATAAAAGCAACCTCTTGAAGAAATGTTTACAAAAACTTGCATTGCCAAACGACCCTTGGGTCTAAGGCTGTAGCTAGTGCATAAAACACCTTATTCCCTATATGAACTTGTTGGGTAACGCTCGTTACTCACCCCACTCTCTCGTAACCCTTACTTAGATTGGAGGCAGCACAAGGGGGCAACCTCAAGACACTAAAGAGGAAGATGAAGCCTGATATCAATGATGAAACTATCAACGGAGTCAACGACAACGCCAAGCTTGCTTGAAAACTAGAATAGTAATAGAAGGGACCCAATTCCCTAATCCTAGAACCTAAGTAGTTAGGGTAATTCTGTAGCAAGCCAACTGCATTAGTTGTAGCTTTAGTTTAGTCTTCTAGTTGTTCTTTCTCGATTGTAATCTCCAGAACTAAACCTCTACCTGTTGAGGAGGTTCTGAAGATCTTCTGTATGCTGAAAATTGTAATCCTATAGACATACCTTGGACCTGCGATGTTTCTGTTGTACCACTCTGATCGATGTAATAATAGTGAGACGGTGTTTCATTGGTGTTATGTCAACAACTTGCATACTACACATGCAGTGGTATGCTGGGTCACCACAAGCAATTCAAGAGGAGCTGGCGGGATTCATGCTGAGGGAGGTCCTTCGTGAGAAAGGAGAACACTATATGGAGGACGAGGAACGCTATATGTAATTTAGTGATCTCCATGTAATTAACTTAGCTTGTTTGAAACTTGTTTAAAAAATAGTTGTACATAGACTTGTTTGAAATTGTTGTATATATAGTCGCAAGACATCGTATAATATTATATATGCATGCACCAACGTGTAATATGTATGTACTAGTCATAGAATATGGGTACGGAAACTCACTTGAAATTAAAGTGAACCCTAATTAACCATAAACCCTAAACCTATAATCTGAAACAGAAATGAAAAAAAAACAAAACTCTTTAGTCCCGGTTCTTATTACGAACCGGGACTAAAGGTCCCTGGAGCAGGCGCTCCCAGCCGTGCCCACGTGGACGGTCATTAGTCCCGGTTCATTTGCAACCGGGACTAAAGGGTGGGGGACTTTAATCCCGCTTTGCTAGTTTCGGTTGGGTAACCAGGACTAATGGCAGTTACGGACCGGGATTAAAGGTCTTTTTTCCACCAGTGCAAAGATTTTTTTCTTGGATGAGATTTTCGAAATCTCGGCGGAAACCGGAAATTTCGTTACGTAATTGTAGTACCGGTCAAAAAAAATTAGCCAATTTGAATTTTGACACCGATCCAGGGTCAAATAAAGAACGTATGCGTCTACAACGTATTGAAGTATGTGGCGTGGTGGTTAATACGCGAACAGGTATAATTTGGCCCACGGTCCTGTGTTCGATTTCCCGTGTCGGAAGATTATTTTGCTCACTTTTTTTGATTTTTGCTGCAAAAAAACATAATGGTGCAGGCAACGTGATTCTAGCCTGCGACCAGAGTTTTGTTCCCCACAAGCTGTGACCACTACGTCGCGAACAACATGATAGCAAATTGCGGTCGAATTTTATTTGTTTGTGTGCAAAATATTTTGAATTCAAATTTCGTTCAAAAAATCTCGATCGAGAAAACACCGAGATTTACGAGATTTCACGTTAACCGGATTTTCTGGTGCCCTCCGATAAAAAATGTTACCGAGAAAAAAAACCTTGGTCAAAACACATAATTATTGGTTTGGTTATGGTTAGGGGATTAGGTTAATTCCATACAGGATGGGACGGGTTTGGGGTGGGTTTCGCCCTATTCCCAGCCTCACGACAGAGGTTCGATTCTGACCAACTAAATTTGTTTCATTACAGAAACATACTGTTGAACATTATGTCACTAGCTAACTAGTACTCCATTCGTTTAGAAATATAAGATTTTTAGCTTTGTGAAGTGAGTGCATCTAAACATCTTTTAGTGTATAGATTCGATCGAATATATACACTAAAAGATGTCTAGATACACTTACTTTACAAAACTAAAACATCTTATATTTCTGAACGGAGGGAGTATATGTATGCTTAGAAAATCAATATATTTATAGGAGGGAATTGTACAAGGTAGAGATTCGAGAGCCGTCATACCATATAAAACAATGAAGTTTTGGTTTAAAGCGTGATACCCTTTGGGGCCGCGCCTTGCGTGTTTATACACCCGGTTAAACAACACCGGAAAGGGATTACATCGTGGTTAATTTACATCTTTATCTACAAGCTAACACCTAGCCCGTACGGTTTATATTTACACCACAGGTTAGGATAGATGCAAGGTTTTGTACAAGTAACTACTAATTAATAACTCTGAAGCGATCTGACCGGCCGGTTTGCCCTGTCGTGTAAGCGCCCTGTCAAAAAGGAAAAAACAATTAATGGTTAGTTCATGAACATACAGAATACATCTTGCTAACCAAAGGATCTCTATCGAGAATTTCCACCTAAGGTAATCTTAAGATTGTCCAGAATACAGTTTGTTTGGAAGCAACCGACTAGTCACACGCAACTTGCGTACCACCAAGGTCAAACTTAAACTGAATATAGTATATATAAATGAAGAACAGACAAAGCTGACGTATCTCACCAGTTACTGTCGGTTTGCTCCACCACGTATGAAGGTCAGCCCTCCCTTTGCATCAACAACGGTATCAGGTTCGTCGTCCGGATCATATCCGTCGGCCGGTGGAGGCGTCGGCTCGCCCATAGCGGCAGGGAAGATTATGTCTAATAAGAAGAACAAATCAAGGGAAGATCAGGAGGGACATAACCAGCAGCAGCAGACAAGTGATCATGCACAAAAAAGCTTACCTATGCACGATGGTGTTGTTTCGTTGTTCTGATCGGTGGCCATTGGGGCTGCTTGTGGAGAAGGATTGCTGCTCATAGCCTCATACGCTGCAGCTTTGGGGTCTGAAAATGGCGGGCTCTTTATATAGCGCGTGTTCCATCTGGGGCAAGAAAATGGAAAAACCACACGAAAATTACCAAACTTGGGAACTACGGCTCTGCCGTTCTGAAGGCCGCCCAACTAAGGAGTATATATCTCTCTCACAAAAACTAAGGAGTATATATAATCTTGTGTCTTCCGAACGAAGCAAATACATTATTTTTTGAAGGGTTGACACGTCCATTGGTAGACTTTTGCTGGCTGTCCCCCCAGGAGCGAGCATGACCAATTCCTCGTGCGACAAACTGTCACACCACCGCCTGTAGTAGCTTGACTTTTGACGTGCCAGGTGCCTCATTATCGTATGTACCAGGTGAGCAGGATTAGTACGTAATCATTATGTGGCTCTAAAAAATAACCCATCCATATCGTATCTACGTGGGTCCAACACACTAGTACTTAACTTAGGCAACCGGTACTTAGCCAATTCCACTCTTTTGGTTGGCCCGCTTTTCTCTTGCCATCAGACTTCGGCGGACTGTGTTGAGGAACGCAAATCTGTACAATTGACCGCGGACCCGGCATGACAGATATAGTAACCGGCACGTACAGCCCCAAGGGAGAGAGCTGATTTAAAATCGGTCTATAGTTGACGAAATCGACAAAATTGACCCTTGACTGAAAGTTCAGCACAAAATGAACCTAGTTTGAAATTATTTTAAAATCTAACCCTTTTTTGTGAAGCCTGCATCAGTGGCGCTACCCTACATGGGGTAGCTCCATTCTGAGTGGAGCTACCCTTTCGCCAACCTGGCACTGGACGACCCCACCTGTCACAGGTACAACACGGTAGCGCCACAGGGAATGGCTTCACAAATTGTAGGGTAGCTCCATTCACAATGGCGCTACCCTTCTTAATGGCCCGGCCCATTAGTGCGTCGCGTGCTTGCTACTCCGGGTGGGACTTTTTAGTCCCACCTCAGAAGCTGAGGGTGGTGCGCACCAGTTTATAAGCCCCGGTCTGAGAGGGCAAGTGAGCTCCTCTCAGATCCGGTGCATGCATGTGTGTGTGCGTCCTCCTCTCACTCCTTAGCAGTTTTTACCCGGGCGGGCGACCCTCTCACCCCCCCTCTCAAATCCTCCCCCCCCCCCCAAATCCCACAAGATCTGAAGACAAATTTTGGGGATTTCGTCGCCGGAGTCCTCCCTAAGGTAATCTCTTCCGTTCCCCTCGATTTCATCTGAAAATTTCTCTCCTATCCCGCCAGATCTGGGACACCTTGGTTCATCCGAAAATCCAGAAATGTAGGTACCCTAAAAACTGCTAAGGAGTGAGACGGGGAGGAAGAAGGGTGTCGGGGTCGCGGTTGTCTATACATACACGGGGTAGCTCCTTTGAGCTTGGAGCTACACAACAAAGGGTAACTCCTTTGAGAATGGCGCTACGCTACAAGGTGTAGCTCCTCTCAGAGTGGCGCTATGATACGTCTCAAACGTATCTATAATTTTTGATGCTCCATGCTTGTTTTACACCATTTGCTTCATGTTTTGTTTACACTTCGTGGTGTTTTTATGCGATTTCCGGAACTAACCTATTGACAAGATGCCACAGTGCCAGTTCCCTGTTTTCTGATGTTTTTGTGTTTCAGAAAAGCTACACAGGAAATATTCTCAGAATTGGACGAAATGAAGACCGAAACTCCTATTTTGCCCGAAGGAAGGACGAGGACCGAATGGGAGCCGGAGGAGGGCCAGGGGCCAGCCTCACCATGAGGGGGCGCGGCCTAGCCCCTGGTCGCGCCCACCTGTGGTGAGACCACCTGGTCCACTCCTGACGACGCCCCTTCGCCTATAAAGAGCCTCCCGACGGAAAACCCTAAAACAATCGGCAAATTTCCAGAAAAAGTTCCGCAGCTCTGCCGCCGCCGCCGACAAATTTTGGGGGACAGAAGTCTCTGTTCCGGCACCCTGTCGGGACGGGGAAGTGCCCCCAGAGCCATCTCCATCGGTCTCCATCGCCGTCTCCGCCGTCTCCATCGACCTCACCGCCATCTCCATCGCTGTTGATGTCTCCTATGATGAGGAGGGAGTAGTTCTCCCCCGGGGCTGAGGGCTCTACCGGTAGCTATGTGGTTCACCTCTCTCTCCCATGATGTGATCTTTATGTGATCGTGAGCTTTGTATCTAGTTGAATTGGTAGATGCTATTATTCAGATATTATGCTACTCCCGTGCTTTATTATTGTAATCTCCGGAGATACCTTGTATCATGGTGTGAAGGTGACTAGTGTGCGCATCATATGTATCTTTTTGGTTAATGTCTCTATGAATTGTTGGTGTTTGTTGGAACCATCTAGTGCGTTTATGGTGATAGTGTGGGACAATCTAGTTTGGGTACACATGGACTTTGAGGAGTGCTTCGTAGCCCTACGCATGATTAGTGTTTGTTTTCTATTGGAGAATTGTTTTGAGTTGCATATTGATGATAGTATCTATTAGTTCAATTATGTTATATTTGTTGAGAGTGTGTCCACTAGTGAAAGTATGATCCCTAGGCCTTGTTTCCAAGCATTGCACACTGTTTCCTTTCAGTTTTGTTACATGTTTGCTTACAGCGATATTTATTTCAGATTACATTTACTACTTATAATCATCACTACTACGTGTATTTCACTATCTCTTCGCCGAACTAGTGCACATATACATCTGACAAGTGTATTGGGTGTGTTGGGGACACAAGAGACTTTCTGTATCGTAATTGCAGGGTTGTTTGAGAGGGATAGCTTTGACCTCTTCCTCCCTGAGTTCGATAAACCTTGGGTGATCCACTTAAGGGAAACTTGCTGCTGCTCTACAAACCTCTGCACTTGGAGGCCCAACACTGTCTACAAGGATAGAAGCGTGCGTAGACATCAAACTCCTTTCTAGCGCCGTTGCCGGGGAGGTAAGGTAAAAGGTACTCGCATCCTCCTATGTGAGTGCTCGAAGTTATTTCCTTTAGATTCTGCAATTATATCTTTTTGTTTCTTGTTTTTATTTTCACTAGTTAGGCTTAATGGAAAACAAAGAGTTCTTTAGTATTTTTCCTACGTTAGGATATGAAGTGTTTGAAGAGAAAATTGAAAAACCTTTAGAGCTTAATTTGCATGCTAATAGTGTTGTTAGTATGAATGCTTTGAACACCGTTATTGCTAATGCTATAGAAAAGTCTAAGCTTGGGGAAGCTAGTTTTGTTAAGCATGATATTTTTAGTTCCCCAACTTTAGTGGAGAAAGTTTGCTCTGATGATATTTTATATCCCATATGTGATGATTCTAATGATGCTTCTGCTCCTCATCCTTTTAAAATACCTATGAAAATTATCGAACGTGCTATGAATAACTGCTATTTAGTAGATGGAACTGTCCATCCTGGTAATCATTTGCTCTTTATACATGAATTATGCGAGTTATTCAAGTGTGCAGGTATTTTGATGAACCAAGTTAAGAGGAAGCTATTTTCTCTATCACTGAAGGGCAGAGCGGCGGAATGGTATAAAACACTGAAGGATGGCTGACCTATTGATTGGGAGGAAATTTTACCTCTCTTTTATTCTAAATTCTATCCTTCTAGTGAAGTTTATAAAGATAGGAACTATATTTATAATTTTCATCTGCATGAGGGAGAAAGCATTGCCCAAGCGTGGGGAAAATTGAAGTCACTAATGCTCAAATGTCCTATTAATGATCTTCCCCGTAATATTGTTATTAATAATTTTTATGCAAGGCTTTCAGGATATTACAAGGACTATCTAGATGCATGATACGTCTCAAACGTATCTATAATTTTTGATGCTCCATGCTTATTTTTACACCATTTGCTTAGTGTTTCATTACACTTCGTGGCATTTTTATGCGATTTCCGGAACTGACCTATTAACAAGATGCCACAGTGCCAGTTCCCTGTTTTCTGCTGATTTTGTGTTTCAGAAAAGTTACATAGGAATTATTCTCGGAATTGGACGAAACAAAAGCCAAACATCCAGATATTAAACAAAGCTTCTAGAACACCGAAGAGGAGTCGGAGCCGAGCCAGATGCTGGCCTCACCATAGGGCGGCGGGGCCTGCCCCTGGCCCGCGCCCCCTATGGGTGAGACCACCCTGGTCCACCTCTGACGCTGCCCCTTCGTCTATAAAGACCCCCCGACGGGAAAAACCTAAATACCCGATCAATTTTCTAGAAACACATCGCGATCCACCGCCGTCGTCGACCCGAGATCGGGAGAGTCCAGAAGCTCTTCCCGGCACCCTGCCGGAGAGGGGAATCGCCACTGGAGGTCGCTATGCTTGCCTCCGGCGCGATGAGTGAGTAGTCTACTAATGCGGTACGGTGTTGATAGCTTTTCACCGTCCAGTTGGAAACCCCAAGAGGAAGGTATGATGAATATAGCAGCAAGGTTTTCCCTCAGTTAAGAAACCAAGGTATGTCGATCAGGAGAGGAAGGAGCAAATACGACTGAAGGTGATGCCCGCTAGCTTCCGACAGCTCCGGACAATTTATAGGGCGCCTCGTCCGAGCTTTGCTTTGCGAGCGGCAACGTGGAACCTGCACACAACACAACCAAATACTTTGTTCCCAACTTACGATGAGGTTGTCAATCTCACCGGTTTGGTGTAAACAAAGGAATGAGCGTATTGAGTGGAAAATAGTAATAGTATGCGAGTAAAGTAAACAGTGCGAGTAAAGTAAACAGGTGATAGCGATATAAAGATAATAGCACCGGGGTCCATAGTTCACTAGTGGTGTCTCTCCATAAGATAAAATAATACATGCTGGGTAAACAAATTACAGTTGGGCAATTGATGGAATAAAGACAACGTGCATATGTTAAGAGGATCACTATGAGATTTACTCTGGGCATTACAACAAGATACATAGACCGCCATCCAACTGCATCTATGACTAATAATCCACTTGTGGCGAATCAATCCGAGAACTCCACAAGTATTAAGTTGTGAACAACAGATAATTGCATTAAGCAAAGTGTGTAGTGTAAACAAAGCATATGCCCTCGAGCATATGAATGTTGTTTTCCCCCTAGTAGCAACAACACATCTACAACCTTAGAGGTTTCTGCCACTCCCCCAGATTAAATAGAGGCATGAACCCACTATCGAGCATAAATACCCCCTCTTGGAGTCACTAGCAACTACTCGGCCAAGATAGCTACTAACAACAGAGAGCATGCAAGATCATAAACAACATAGAGATAACAAAAGATAATATTCAGTACTTCAACTCAATCCTAACACCAATATTCATCGGATCCCAACAAACACAACATGTAGAATTACATAACGGTGATCTCAATCATGTAAGGCAGCTCATGAGATCTAAACATGAAGCACATGGTGGAGAAGACAACCATCTAGCTACTGCTATGGACCCATAGTCCAAGGTAGACTACTCACTCATCGCGCCGGAGGCAAGCATGGCGATGAAGAAGACCTCCGGTGGTGATTCCCCTCTCCGGCAGGGTGCCGGGAAGAGCTTCTGGACCCTCCCGAACTTCGGGTCGACGGCGGCAGTGGATCGCGATGTGTTCTGGAAAAGTGATCGGGTCCTTAGGTTTTTCCCGTCGAGGGGTTTTTATAGACGAAGGGGCATCGTCAGGAGTGGGCCGAGGCGGCGTCACACATAGGGGGCGCGGCCAGGGGCCAAGCCATGCCGCCCTGTTGTGTGGGGCCCTCATGGCCCCACTCCATCTCCTCTTCGGTTCTCAGAAAGCTTCGATGAATTTCTGGACGTTCGGCTTTTGTTTCGTCCAATTCCGAGAATATTTCCTATGTAACTTTTCTGAAACACAAAAACAACAGAAAACAGGGAACTGGCACTATGGCGACTTGTTAATAGGTTAATTCCGGAAAATGCATAAAAGTGCCACGAAGTGTAACGAAACACTAAGCAAATGGTGTAAAAACAAGCATGGAGCATCAAAAATTATGGATACGTTGGAGACGTATCAGCATCCCCAAGCTTAACTCCTGCTCGTCCTCGAGTAGGTAAGTGATAACAAAAGAAATAATTTTTGAGGTGACATGCACCTACACAATCTTGATCATCTATGTAAGTGTTGTGCGCTGGGATCAAAAGAACTTAAAACATGGGCATGAAAGATATAATCTTGATAGAAGAAACTTAGCAACCATGTTATAACATGAAAATGAACACAAACAAAAGATCATGAAAATGAAACAATGAAAGTCAAACGTGTGTTCAAATCATAAGGAAAAATATACAAATGGTTTTCAGCTTGTCCTTCATGGAGAGCAAAACATAAATGCATAGGACACCTTCAAGTTTAAGAAGGCGACTAGATACAAATAATTTAAGAACAAGTGAAACCATGATCATGAATCAATCAATGAAACCTTTGGGACAATTGATACGTCTCCAATGTATCCATAATTTTTGTTGCTCCATGCTTGTTTTTTACACCATTTGCCTAATGTTTCGTTACACTTCGTGGCACTTTTATGCATTTTCCGGAACTAACCTACTAACAAGTCGCCACAGTGCCAGTTCCCTGTTTTCTGCTATTTTGTGTTTTAGAAAAGCTACACAGGAAATATTCTCGGAATTGGACGAAACAAGTTCCTGAAGTCTTATTTTTCCCGGAAGCTTCCAGAGATCTGAATAGGAGATGGAGTGGGGCCACGAGGGCCCCACACACCAGGGCGGCGTGGCCTAGCCCCTGGCTGCGCCCCCTATGTGTGAGGACACCTCGGTCCACTCCTGACGATGCCCCTTCGCCTATAAAGACCCCCCGATGGGAAAAACCTAAGGACCCAATCAATTTTCCAGAAACACATCGCAATCCGCCGCCGTCGTCGACCCGAGATCGGGAGGGTCCAGAAGCTCTTCCCGGCACCCTGCTGGAGAGGGGAATCGCCACCGGAGGTCTTCTTCATTGCCATGCTTGCCTCCGGAGCGATGAGTGAGTAGTCTACCTTGGACTAGCAGTAGCTAGATGGTTGTCCTCTCCACCATGTGCTTCATGTTTAGATCTCATGAGCTGCCCTACATGATTGAGATCACCGTTATATAATTCTACATGTTTGGTTTGTTGGGATCCGATGGATATTGGTGTTATGATTGAGTTGCTATACTGAAATTTATCTTATGTTATCTCTATGTTGTTTATGATCTTGCATGCTCTCCGTTGTTAGTAGCTATCTTGGCCGAGTAGTTGCTAGTGACTCCAAGAGGGGGTATTTATGCTCGATAGTTGGGTTCATGCCTCTATTTAATCTGGGGGAGTGACAGAAACCGCTAAGGTTGTAGATGTGCTGTTGCCACTAGGGAGAAAATAACATTCATATGCTCGAGGGCATATGCTTTGTTTACATTACACACTTTGCTTAATGCAATTATCTATTGTTCGCAACTTAATACTCATGGGGTGTTCGGATGATATCCCCGTGAGTGGATTATTAGTCATAGATGCAGTTGGATGGCGGTCTATGTATTTTGTTGTAATGCCCAGAGTAAATCGCATAGTGATCTTCTTGACATATCACGTTATATTTATTCTATCAATTGCCCAACTGTAATTTGTTTACCCAGCATGTGTTATTTATCTTATGGAGAGACACCACTAGTGAACTGTGGACCCCGGTCCTATTTCCATCATATTGCTATCACCTGTGTACTTTACTCGCATTGTTTACTTTACTCGCATACTTCTACTGTTTTCCACTCGATACGCGTATACCCTTTGTTTCAAGCAAACCGGTGAGATTGACAACCTCATCACAAGTTGGGAACAAAGTACTTGGTTGTGTTGTGTGCAGGTTCCACGTTGCTGCTCGCAAAGCAAAGCTTGGACAAGGCGCCCTATAAATTGTCTGGAGCTGTCGCGAAGCTTGCAAGCATCACCTTCAGTCGTTTGTCTCTCCTCTCCTGATCGATAAACATTGGTTTCTAACTGAGGGAAAAACTTGCTGCTGTGCTCATCACGCCTTCCTCTTGGGGTTCCCAACTGCCTGGCTATAATCCTCATCAACTACAAGCCAGCCATCAAGCCTTTTTCTGGCGCCGTTGCCGGGGAGGAAAAAGAAGACTTCTGCGAGGGGAGTTTTCGCACGCACATCCTTTACTTTGTTTTATTGTTTTGCTTTACTTTATTTTTACTTGCATCATTTTATCAAAAACCCAAAAAAATTAGAATCCTTGATAGTTGTTTTTACTTGTCTACTTTTAGTTTTGCTGAAATGGCTAATCCTGAGAACACCAAGTTGTGTGACTTTACTAGTACGAACAATAGTGATTTTATCTGCACTCCTATTGCGCCACCTGCTCCTGCTGCAAACTTTTATGAGATTAAGCCTGCTTTATTGAACCTTGTTATGAAAGAGCAATTTTCTGGTGCCAGTACTGAAGATGCTGCAGCTCATCTCAACAATTTTGTTGAGCTATGTGAGATGCAGAAATATAAGGATGTAGAAAGTGATATTATTAAGCTTAAGTTGTTTCCTTTTTCTTTGAGAGGAAAAGCTAAAGATTGGTTGCTATCTTTGACTAAGAATAGTATTGATTCATGGACTAAGTGTAAGGATGCTTTTATTGGTAGATACTATCCTCCTGCTAAAATTATAGCTTTGCGTAGCAATATTATGAAGTTTAGTCAGTTTGACAATGAACATGTTGCTCAAGCTTGGGAAAGAATGAAATCTATGATAAAGAATTGCCCCACTCATGGACTGACTACTTGGATGATTGTCCAAACTTTTTATGCAGGACTGAATTTTTCTTTAAGGAACCTACTTGATTCAGCTGCTGGAGGCACTTTTATGTCCCTTACCTTGGGCGCCGCAACAAAGCTACTTGACAACATGATGGTAAATTATTCCGAATGGCACACCGAGAGAGCTCCACAAGGTAAGAAGGTAAATTCTGTTGAGGAAACCTCTTCCTTGAGTGATAAGATTGATACCATTATGGCTATGCTTGCTAATGATAGGACTCATGTTGATCCTAATAATGTTCCTTTAGCCTCTTTGGTTGCTCAAGAAGAGCATGTTGATGTGAACTTCATTAGAAACAATAATTTTAACAACAATGCTTATAGGAACAATTTTGCTAGTAACAACTATAGGCCGTTTCCCTCTAATGGTGAAAATGGATATCTTGGTAGACCTAAAATGCCTAGTGAAGAGAGGTTTTTAGAACTTGAAAAGGCTACCAAGAATTTTATGCAAATGCAATATGAGCAAAATAAGTTGTTTACTAAGACTATGGTGGAGCAATCAGCTCTGTTGAGGACTATTAGTCATTAACTTGAAAATTTAAACAAGGCTATTCCTGAATTGCAAGCTAAGGTTTCCAAAGCCGAAACCGATATTTCATCTTTGTCTAATGTGCAGTCCTCTTTAGTTAATAGAATGTCCGCTAAGCCTGATCCTTTTGCTACTGCTAATGCTATTCAAGTTGGAATTGATGAAAATGTTAGATTGTTAGCAGAATTGCATGCTAGATGGGAAAGAGAGGATGAGATTGCTAGGAATATGAAAGTTTGTACTATTACTACCTCTAATGATGTTGTTCCTAATGCTAGCAATCCTCTTACTTTGATTGGTGTAGAGAAAACTCCCACTCCTTGTGTTAAAAAGCCCAAAACTGCCAAAACTTTTTCTCAAAAGAGTGCTGAATTTTTTTGGAATGTACGAGATGATAGCTCTATTTCCTTTAATGATTTTGATGTTGATGGCTGCAATATATCTGAAGTAATTTTGTTCTTGCAAAAGCTTGCTTTGACTCCCAATGCTAGTTCTTTAAATATTGCTTTTACTAAGCATATTACCAATGCTCTCATGAAAATTAGGGATGAAAAGTTGCAACAAAAAGCTTCTATTCCCAAGAAGTTAGAAGATGGTTGGGATTTGGGAACCCATCATTGATATGCATGTTAATGGTTTTGATTGCCATGCTTTATGTGATCTAGGTGCTAGTATTTCTATTATGCCTAGAAAAATTTATGACATGCTTGATTTACCACCACTTGAAAAGTGTTATTATGATGTTCCTATTGCTGATGTTGCTAAGAAGAAACCTTTGGGAAGGATTAATGATGTTCTTATTGTGGTTAATAATAACCTTGTTCCCGTTGATTTTCTTGTTATGGATGTTGAATGCCATGTTTCATGTCCTATTATTTTGGGAAGACCCTTTCTTCAAACTGTAGGTGCCATTATTGATATGAGAGAAGGCACCATCAAATATCAATTTCCACTCAAGAAAGGTATGGAACACTTCCCTAGGAAAAGAAAGAAATTACTTTTTGACTCTATTCTTAGAGCAAACTATGAGGTAAGTGATGCTTCATCACTTGATGTTACTTGATTCGCAATTTTCTGCGCCTAGCTCAAAGGCGTTAAAGAAAAGCACTCTTGGGAGATAACCCAATGTTTTCTTTTCAGTACTTGTTCTTTTATTTGAGTCTTGGAAGTCATTACTACTGTAATGACCTCTCCTTATCATTTTTATTTTATTGTTGTGCCAAGAGAAGCCTCTAATTTGAGTGAGGTAAAGATTTGGGGATGTTGCTGTCCTAAAACTGTTTTCGGTGCTGTACCGTAAAAATTCGTAAAAATTCTATGTATATCTTTTGGACCTGCTATTTCTTGCGCATATGCCCCAGGTTATATCCAAACTTTCATTAGTTGAACACTTTTTTATTTGAGTAACAGAAAACCCCTTAAAAAATCGACCTTTATCAGCTGTTCTGTTTTGACAGATTTCTGCCACTATTCGTTTTTGCCGCTTTATCGCTTTCTTTTGAGTTCTTTTGATCACGGAACTTTTTGGGAAGTTGCTACAGTAGTATATACTTTATATGTGGTGGTTTTGTGTTGAAACCTGAAGCAAAAGAGGTTGATTATATGATATGCCTACACTAATGTTGCTAATAGATTTGTGTTTAGTTTTGTATGAAGGAAGTTTTCAAGTGTAGGGATTGGAGAATGATGAGATGAGTTGAAGAATGGACAAAAGCTCAAGCTTTGGGATGCCAATGCATCACCTTAAGAAATATCCAAGAAGTACAAGCGTCAAAGCTTGGGGATGCCCCCGAGGCACCCCTTCTTCATCGGCAAAAATCAGGTCACCTTTCAAGACACTATATTTTTATTGCTTCATGCACTATGCGTTTTTCTTGGAGCGTCAGTTGTATTAGTTTTCATTATTAGTTTAGTTTTGTTTTCTGTAATAAATGTTGGACCCCAACAAATTTATTTTGGAGAAATTGCCTTGCTTTTTATTTGCCAAGAACGCTCTAGTTTTCACTTTTATCAAAAACCGAGTGTTCTTCTTTTTCTGCTACTGCTTTTGGTTTTCGTTTTCACCTTGATTTGCGTTCAGATCTTCTTATATTTATTTATCAAGGTGTATTTTTGCCTCTGGACCATGTTGGTTTTCCTCAAAAGAGTTTGATTAAAAAAGTTTGAATGGTGTTGGAAAAGAGAAAAAGCTTTATGCAAAAAAAGTGGTACAAGAAGGAGCTTGTGTAGACTGCGGCTTAGGCTTTTTCATGTCATGCTTGATGTCTTTTTGATAGTATGCTTAGTGGTTTTGCTGAAGCATGACTTGTCTCAAATAACTGAGATTGCTTAATGAGCCTTTGAAAAAATCATGCGTTGTTTTTATGGTTTGGAAGCATTATTTTGGTTTTCTCCTTGATGTTTTATTTGGGTTGACTTGGCGCATGCTCACACATGTTAGACTCTTACAAAGTCGCCAATAGCCTCTATGGTCATTAAGTTTTTGACTTTTGATGCCATCTTATGCTTCTTTTAATGTTGCTTTGTCGCTTTGCATGATTATGGCCATTATTGCTCTCTTAGTTGGTCGCTCCCAGTCTTTTGCTAGCCCTCGCCTTGTACTGAGTATGAGCTCTACTCATGCATCCAACTCCTAAAAACCAAGTTTTCCAAAGTGTCCACCATACATATCTATTAACAATTTGCTATTCCAAGTAAATTTGACTTGCTTTTATTATCTCTTCAAATTAAACTCTTACCAGTGTTATGCGAAAATTGGTCAGTAAAGCTCTCACAAACCAGAAGGCACACTTTACTTTTTCTTGTTCTTAAAAATTTGACATTGTGGTCTCTTATGTTGAGTTGTTATGCTTGCAAGTTGTAAGTTGGAGACTAGCCCAACCATGCTGTCATGGGTCAAGCTTTCAACATTGCACTTCTTGTTTGAGTTGATATTGTGATTTTTTGTTTATGGATGCCCGCGGTGTGAAATGAATTGGGAATCTTGTAGGGATCATGGAGTTTGTATATGTGTTAGGGAAATGCCTGGGCCGCCAATCTAAGCCATGCATAATTCATGGTGGAAATTTGCAGCATACCCATAGTGGACATTCGACGACGCATCTCAAAATAAAAAGCTAAACAAATGGCAAATAAAAGAGATATCGAGGTGTTCATTGTCTGCTTGTCCTGTCATTTTGATGTGGGCTTGTTCCATGTCATCGGGCATGGAGGTACCCCGTTGTCGGTTCTCGATGATACACATATACTTACAATGACAAGAGCCTTGCTTGGGACTCTAAGTAAAGTAGCATGAGGTTTGGGTACTCGTATTCACGGGACACGAGGTTTTCAACTTATGATTTGTCAAGCATATGCATCATAATTGTTCTCACACTAACTTTAACCATTCAAGATGCTTATGATGGGGGCAATGAGAGCTCAAAGCCGGTAAGTACCATAATTTTTAAAGATTATAAGACTTGCAATCACTGCTTCCCTCCGCGAAGGGCCTTTCTTTTACTTTTATGTTGAGTCACCACCTTCTATCTTTATGCACCATTAAGAGAGCATAGTTGTCATTCTTAGTATAATGTGCATTGTCCCAAAGTTTTCATTGATTGATTCATATTGTTGGTTTCACTTGTTCTTATATTATTTGTATCTAGTCGCCCTCTTAAATTTGAAGGTGTCCTATGCATTTATGTTTTGCTCTCCATGAAGGACAATCTGAAAACCATTTGTATGTTTTTCCTTATGATTTGAACATACGTTTGACTTTCATTGTTTCATTTTCATGATCTTTTATTTGTGTTCATTTTCATGCTATAACATGGTTGCTAAGTTTCTTATTGTCAAGATTATGTCTTTCATGCCCATGTTTTAAGTTCATTGATCTCAACACTCAATGCTTTACCTATATGATCAAGATTGTGATGGTGCATGTCACCTCAAAAATTATTTCTTTTGTTATCACTTACCTACTCGAGGATGAGCAGGAGTTAAGCTTGGGGATGCTTGATACGTCTCCAACGTATCCATAATTTTTGATGCTCCATGCTTGTTTTTACACCATTTGCCTAATGTTTCGTTACACTTCGTGGCACTTTTATGCATTTTCCGGAACTAACCTACTAACAAGTCGCCACAGTGCCAGTTCCCTGTTTTCTGTTATTTTTGTGTTTCAGAAAAGCTACACATGAAATATTCTCGGAATTGGACGAAACAAGTTCCTGAAGTCTTATTTTTCCAGAAGCTTCCAGAGATCCGAAGAGGAGACGGAGTGGGCCACGAGGACCCCACACACCAGGGCGGCGCGGCCCAGCCCCTGGCCGCGCCCCCTATGTGTGAGGACGCCTCGGTCCACTCCTGACGATGCCTCTTCGCCTATAAAGACCCCCCGACGGGAAAAACCTAAGGACCCGATCAATTTTCCAGAAACACATCGCGATCCGCCGCCATCATCGACCCGAGATCGGGAGGGTCCAGAAGCTCTTCCCGGCACCCTACCGGAGAGGGGAATCGCCACCGGAGGTCTTCTTCATCGCCATGCTTGCCTCCGGAGCGATGAGTGAGTAGTCTACCTTGGACTATGGGTCCATAACAGTAGCTAGATGGTTGTCGTCTCCACCATGTGCTTCATGTTTAGATCTCATGAGCTGCCCTACATGATTGAGATCACCGTTATGTAATTGTACATGTTTGGTTGTTGGGATCCGATGGATATTGGTGTTATAATTGAGTTGCTATACTGAAATTTATCTTATGTTATCTCTATGTTGTTTATGATCTTGCATGCTCTCCGTTGTTAGTAGCTATCTTGGCCGAGTAGTTGCTAGTGACTCCAAGAGGGGGTATTTATGCTCGATAGTTGGGTTCATGCCTCTATTTAATCTAGGGGAGTGACAGAAACCTCTAAGGTTGTAGATGTGCTGTTGCCACTAGGGAGAAAACAACATTCATATGCTCGAGGGCATATGCTTTGTTTACATTACACACTTTGCTTAATGCAATTATCTATTGTTCGCAACTTAATACTCATGGGGTGTTCGGATGATATCCCCGTGAGTGGATTATTAGTCATAGATGCAGTTGGATGGCGGTCTATGTATTTTGTTGTAATGCCCAGAGTAAATCGCATAGTGATCTACTTGACATATCACGTTATCTTTATTCTATCAATTTCCCAACTGTAATTTGTTTACCCAGCATGTGTTATTTATCTTATGGAGAGACACCACTAGTGAACTGTGGACCCCGGTCCTATTTCCATCATATTGCTATCACCTGTTTACTTTACTCACACTGTTTACTTTACTCGCATACTTCTACTGTTTTCCACTCGATACGCTCATACTCTTTGTTTCAAGCAAACCGGTGAGATTGACAACCTCATCGCAAGTTGGGAACAAAGTACTTGGTTGTGTTGTGTGTAGGTTCCACGTTGCTGCTCGCAAAGCAAAGCTTGGACAAGGCGCCCTATAAATTGTCCGGAGCTGTCGCGAAGCTTGCAAGCATCACCTTCAGTCGTTTGTCTCTCCTCTCCTGATCGATAAACCTTGGTTTCTAACTGAGGGAAAAACTTGCTGCTGTGCTCATCACACCTTCCTCTTGGGGTTCCCAACTGCCTGGCTATAATCCTCATCAACTACAAGCCAGCCATCAACAATGCACATTATACTCAGAATGACAACTATGCTCTCTTAATGGTGCATAAAGGTAGAAGGTGGTGACTCAACATAAAAGTAAAAGAAAGGCCCTTCGCGGAGGGAAGCAGTGATTGCAAGTTTTATAAACCTTCAAAAATTATGGTACTTACCGGCTTTGAGCTCTCATTGCCCCCATCATAAGCATCTTGAATGGTTAAATTTAATGGGAGAACACTTATGCTACATATGCTTGACAAATCATAAGTTGAAAACCTCGTGTCCCGTGAATACGAGTACCCAAACCTCATGCTACTTTACTTAGAGTCCCAAGCAAGCTCTTGTCATTGTAAGTATACACGTATCATCGAGAACCGCCAACGGGGTACCTCCGTGCCCGATGACATGGAACAAGCCCACATCAAAATGACAGGACATGCAGACAATGAACACCTCGACATCCTTTTTATTTACCATTTGTATAGCTTTTTATTTTGAGATGCGTCGTCGAATGTCCACTATAGGCATGCTGCAAATTTCCACCATGAATTATGCATGGCTTAGATTGGCGGCCCAGGCGTTTCTCTAACACATATACAAACTCCATGATCCCGCAAGATTCCCAATTTATTTCACACCGCGAGTATCCATAAACAAAAAATCACGATATCAACTCAAATAAGAAGTGCAATGTTGAAAGCTTGCCCCATGACGGCATGGCTGGGCTAATTCCCAACTTACAACTTGCAAGCATAACAACTCAACATAAGATACCACAATCTCAAAAAATTTAAGAACGAGAAAAATAAAGTGTGCCATCCGGTTCGTGAGAGCTTTACTGAACAACTTTCGCATAACACCAAAAAGAGTTTAATTTGAAGGATAGATAAAAGCAAGTCAAATGTACTTTGGAATAGCAAATTGCTAATTGGTATGTATGGTGGACACTTTGGCAAAACTTGGTTTTTAGGAGTTGGATGCACGAGTAGAGCTCATACTCAGTACAAAATGAAGGCTAGCAAAAGACTGGGAGCGACCAACTAAGAGAGCAATAACGGCCATAATCATGCAGAGCGACAAAGCAACATTAAAAGAAGCATAAGATGGCATCAAAAGTCAAAAACTAAATGATCATAGAGGCAATGGCGACTTTGTATGAGTCTAACATGTGTGAGCATGCGCCAAGTCAACCCAAATAAAGCATCAAGGAGAAAACCAAAATAATGCTTCCAAACAATTAAAACAACGCATGATTTTTTCAAAGGCTCATTAAGCAATCTCAGTTATTTAAGACAAGTCATGCTACAGAAAAACCACTAAGCATGCTATCAAAAAGACATCAAGCACGACATGCAAAAGCCTAGGCCGCAGTCTACACAAGCTCCTTCTTGTACCACTTTTTTGCATAAAGCTTTTTCTCTTTTCCAACACCATTCAAACTTTTTAATCCAACTCTTTTGATGAAAACCAACAAGGACCAGAGCCAAAAATACACCTTGATAAAAAGATATAACAAGATCTGAACACAAATCAAGGCGAAAATCGAAAGCTAAACACAGTTCTAGAAAAAGAAGAACACTCGTTGAAACGAATAGAGTGAAAAACGGAGTGTTCTTGGTAAATGAAAAGCAAGGAAACTTCTCCAAAAGAAATTTGTTGGCGTCCAACCATTTATTGCAGTAAACTAAACTAATACTGAAAACTAAAAACAACTGACGCTCCAAGAAAAATGCATAATGCATGAAGCAATAAAAATATAGCGTATTGAAAGGTGACCTGATTTTTGCCGATGAAGAAGGGGTGCCTCGGGGGCATCCCCAAGCTTTGACGCTTGTACTTCTTGGATATTTCTTGGGGTGATGCATGGGCATCCCCAAGCTTGAGCTTTTGTCCATTCTTCAACTCATCTCATCATTCTCCAATCCCTACACTTGAAAACTTCCTTCATACAAAACTAAACACAAATCTATTAGCAACATTAGTGTAAGCATAACAATGAATCAACCTCTTTTGCTTCAGGCTTCAACTCAAAACCACCACATATAAAGTATATAATACTGTAGCAACTTCCCCAAAAGTTCCGTGATCAAAAGAACTCAAAAAGAAAGCGATAAAGCGGCAAACACAAATATTGGCAGAAATCTGTCAAAACAGAACAGCTGACAAAGGTCGAATTTTTAGAGGGTTTTCTGTTGCTCAAATCAAAAAGTGTTCAACTAATGAAAGTTTGGATATAACCTGGGGCATATTCACAAGAAATCACAGGTCCAAAAGATATACAGAGAATTTTCACAAATTTTTACGGTGCAGCACCGAAAACTGTTTCAGGACAGCAACATCCCCAAATCTTACCTCGCTCAAATTAGAGGCTTCTCTTGGCACAACAACGAAATAAAAAGGATAAGGAGAGGTTATTACAGTAGTAATAACTTCCAAGACTCAAATAAAATAAAAAGAACTGAATGTAAAAACATTGGGTTATCTCCCAAGAGTGCTTTTCTTTAACGCCTTTGAGCTAGGCGCAGAAAGTGCGAATCAAATAATATCAAGTGAGGTATTAAGATCCATTGAAGAGGTCTTCTCAATAAGGCATTGTATTTCATCCACATAAGTTTTTGAAGACCCTTTGTGATCACGCTTTGGTTCACTCAAATCACTAAAGAGATTTTTTGGACAGATCCAATCAAAATTATTTTCAAAAGCTTCATACAATCCCAAGAGTTTGCTAGGTATAGGTATCTTGGTTCCCTCATTGTTTGTACTAACAACCTTTATAGGTGAACCAAGCTTATTAAAGCGCTTAAGAACTTTCCTAGCTTCAATGGCAACATCTCTAAATTCTAAGCGCAAAGTTTCCAAGATAAAAGCTTTCTTTTCAGGATCCTCAATTTCATGAAGCTTAAGGAACATGTATTGCATAAAAGGATTAAGGCTAGCAAACCTAGCTTCCAACATGTGAATTAAATAAGCAGAAGCAACTTCAATACTAGGAACAAGCTCAACCAAAGACTTTTCCTCAACTTCTTTATGCATACTAATATGATTAAAGAACTCCTCAATGTTATCTTTCCCAATAATTAAACCACTACCTACTGAGAGGTCCTCCAAAACGTACATAGGGAACAACATAATGAACTAAAAGTAAAGAAATAACAACTATAAAGGATTCTAGTTTTTTTGGGTTTTTGATAAAATGATGCAAGTAAAAATAAAGTAAAGCAAACCTAAAACAAAGTAAAGGATGTGCGTGCGAAAACTCCCCTTGCAGAAGTCTTCTTCTTCCTCCCCGGCAACGGTGCCAGAAAAGAGCTTGATGCGGTACGGTGTTGATAGCTTTTCACCGTCCAGTTGGGAACCCCAAGAGGAAGGTATGATGAATATAGCAGCATGGTTTTTCCTTAGTTAAGAAACCAAGGTGTGCCGATCATGAGAGGAAGGAGCCAATACGACTGAAGGTGATGCCCGCTAGCTTGCGACAGCTCCGGACAATTTATAGGGCGCCTCGTCCGAGCTTTGCTTTGCGAGCGGCAACATGTAACCTGCACACAACTGAAGGGAATATGCCCGAGAGGCAATAATAAAGTGGTTATTATCATATTCCATGTTTATGATAAATGTTTATTTCTCATGCTAGAATTGTATTAATCGAAAACATTAATACTTGTGTGATTAATAAACTAAAAAGGTTTCTAGTAAAGCCTCTCTTTTATACTAGCTCGTTGATTAACTGATGATCAAGGTTTCCTGATCATGAACATTGGATGTTGTTAATAACGGGGTCATATCATTAGAAGACTGATATGATGAACACTCACACCCATAGTATGAATAGCAAAACGATCAAGTCATCAAGTTCATTGCTATATCAAACTCATACAAAATAGTTCTAATCCTCAGACCATGAGATCATGTTAATCACTGATACCGGAAGAGTGCTTTGATGATATCAAACGTCACACCGTCACAGGGTGATTATAAAGGTTGATTTGGGTATTCTGAAAGTATTAGTTGAGGCTCATGGATCAAGAGTGGACTTTGTCTGACCCGATGACGGGAAGATATTCTCTGGGCCCTTCTTGGTGATATTGCATTAGAATCACTTGCAAGCATGTGACCAGGTCACAGGAATGCATTATCACGGAACAAGTAAAGAGACTTGTCAGGAACGAGATCGAATTAGGTATGGTTGATACCAAATGATCGGATCTCGGACAAGTAATAATATCGCGAGACAAAAGGAATTAACTATGTTCGTTATTGGTTCACACGATCACTAGTTCATCGTTGAGTAAGTGGGAGTCATCATGGATTTCCTGATCCCGCTGTTGATTATTGATCAGATAGGAGTCTCGATCATGTCCACTTTATTCACGAACCGTAGGGTGACACACTTAAGGTTCGCTGACGCGTTTTGAGTGGATTTGGAACTCCGGATAAATTATTGGACAGCATAGGGGTTGTTTCAGAAAAGCACCGAAACTGTTTTGGTATATCGAAATGACTCAAGGGGGTAAATGTTAATGTTTGTTAATTGATTGAATTAACAAATATTAAAGAAATAAAAATGTTTTATTAATTCAATAAGTGTGGATTTTAATTAACATGAATGTCATGCAAAATTAAAATGGGGGTTACTCATTTGATGAGGGGGGTTACCTTTCCATGAAGGAGGGGTTACCACCACCATGAAGAGGAGAAAAGCGGGAGGGGCTGGCCGCACCCTCATGGATGGCTGCCCCCTCTCTCCTATATATATGTTGGACATGCTCCTCTTCTCCCTACACTTAGTTGCTTCCATCCCCTACCTTGTTGCTCCACACGATGGCTGTTGCTTAAGCGAAGCGCTGCCGAAATTGTTAGCCACCAACACTTGGAGAAGTGGAGGAGGAGGAGTTCCGGCGGATCCCTACTTCCGCTGCCCCGCTGGACCGAGGGCATGGAGGTCGTCACCAAACCGTACGTGTATCTGAGTACGGGGGCGCTGCCACTTGTGGCGCCGTGTAAACGATCTTGTGATCGTCAAGTGAACCACTACGTCGACTACGTCAAGTGAACAACTACGTCGACTACGTGCGTCTTCATCGACTCTCCATCGTCAACGTTTGTGCGGGAACGTAATCCCCGCTTACGGTCATCGAGGGTTAGTCTCCGTTGCTACTAACTCGTAGAGTATCTTGGCTAGTTTATGTGTTCTTGCATAGGAAAATTTTTGTTTTCTATGCTACGAACCCATCAGTGGTATCAGAGCCATCTCTATGCGTAGTTGGTATGCACGGTTAGAACACATGTGGATGTGGGCGTTGATGATCATGTTATTGCAATTTTTTGTATTTTGGATCATAGTGGCATAGTGGGATTGAAGCTGCCCGAGACTAACATTACGTGACCGCGTTCACGAGACTTGTCCCACACTTGACATGCTTCGGCATATGTGGCTTTGCGGGTGCACGTTTCTCCCACGATAGTTATGATCTATTTTACAAAGAGTTGTTAATAATATTTTTATCACCATTGTGGTTACATGTTCGTAGGTAAGAACGGTTCTTCCTAGAAAGCCCCAAACCACGTAAAATATGCAAGACAAATTAGAAACGTCTAACTTGTTTTTGCAGGGCATGTGATGTGATATGGTTAAATTGTTTATGTTACAAATTGTATGCAATGATCCTTTTTGTAAGTTATAAATAACCGGCAGGAGCCATATGGTTGTCTTTACATTTAAATGGCCTGCGTTCCAAATATATATATCCAAGTGATATATTGTACAATGGAGGAAGACAACCAAGGTGGCGCGCCATGGACCTTGATGCTACGCCGGTGGAATGATGGAGATCATGCCATGACGCACAAGATGGAGATCGAATGCGTGAAGGACCATATCATATCACATTATATATGCATGTGATGTTTATCCTTTTATGCATCTTATTTTGCTTAGATTTAACCGCGCGGTAGCATTATAAGATGATCCCTCTCACATAAATATCAAGATAAAAATGTGTTCTTCCATAGCATGCACCGTCAAGAAAGTTCGTCGTTTCGAGACACCACGTGATGATCGGGTGTGACAGACTCTACGTTCACATACGGCGGGTGTAAGACAGTTTTACACACGCGAGTGCTATGGTTCTACTTGGCGAGCCTAGCATGTACAGACATGGCCTCGAAACACGAACCGAAAGGTTAAGCATGAGTTATATGGTTGATATGATGAACATGGTGATGTTCGCCTTTGAAACTATGCCGTTGCACGTGATGATCGGTTGCGGTATAGTGAATTTGGTTCGTGTAATCACTTAAGAAAACTAAGAGGGATGTTGTTTTTAAGTGGGAGTTCATTTAGTAATTTTGAATTATAGAACTCAATTTATCATGAACTAAATCAAAGTGAATTTGCATAGTTTGTTGTAGTTATTGGCATCCGTTTACTACCTTGCGATCAGCTATAATTGAGATAATAGAACTATAGAATTCTAGATGTTAACTTTACGAACTGGTATCGTATTGTTTGAATGTCAATCTAAAGTTTAAAGTCCTATTGCAAACTTTTAGCAAACTCTTGTTACTCGATAAAATTTAATAAGTAGTATTAAATCAAGAGTAACAATTCCAGTGTTAGTATCTAAGTATCACACTTGCCTCCATGATCCTTGATATTCAAAAGTTGTTTTTAGTATCAAGGTTATCTAGGAGTTGAAAGAATTGTTTCATAAACTATCATGTGTGGAAGATATTGTGATATCTGAAACAATGTTTGGTTGCAAAGTGATAGAGTATAATTTAGTAAGACACATGTTCTCGTATTGTATGAGAATTTGCGAAGATTAGAGACGCCAGGCGTCCAGATCTCCTAAAAGGTTTAGGAACTAATATTATACTCGCAATTCGTCCTCATGAGCTATAGTAGCTTGATCATGAAAGTTGTCATGATAGGATGAATGGAAGATGTAGGTAAAATGTTTACTACACTAAAAGATTACTAAAGAATGGAATTTGGAAGAACGCCAAATATTTGATAATGGTGATCTACTTCAAAGTGCGAGTCCAAGGGTATTAGTGTTTGACTAATCATGCCTTGAACTATGTGCCATGTGTATGGCACCACTATTGATGTTGATAGATTCTTCTAGACGAAAAAGAATTGCTAAAAGAGAATCCAAAATTTATTCTGGCGGAAAAGAAAAGACTGGAAATATCCAGCTCAGGTATATAGAAGATATACATGTTATGGTTGTATTCGTTGCTTGTTAAAACAATGTGGTTCTTGGGTATTTGATACTAAATTGGTTGGTATGAACTGTCATACAACGCAATACAAGAACTACAATGGCCTAATTAACTAGCAAATGAATATCGGATGATTCTCATGGAAAACAAATAAAGTGTTATTGTGTTTCGTTGGAATTAAACCTAGCCTTCAAGATTTATTTGAATAATTGTTATTTTGTTCTGGTATTATGAGAACAATGGTTGTTCAAATTATTACCGCATTCATAAAAGATGAATGAACGCTTATCTTGTTGGAGAAATCACATCCATAACACTGATGCTAAAAATGTCTTAAGACAAATGATTAGAAGATCACTTATGAGTGACACCACCGTTTAAATCATATTGGAAAGAAAACGTGAAGGAACTCCATATTGATGGAATTCTGGAGCCTTTTGATTTTGAATCAATTGACACTTGTGAGAATTTCCTATATATGATTAAAACTCCGTTCATAGGTCAAAGAAGAACGGATGACTAACTTATTGGATATTGTACATGTTGGTGTATATAGTCCATTATGTGTAGCCGTGTGTGGTGAATTCTTGAACTTCATTTACTTTAACCGATGATTTGAGTAGATATATGTGTATATTTACTTGATAAGGAAGAAGCATGAAATATTTGAATATTGTTCAAAGTATTTCTAGTTGAAGTTGAAAATCATTGTAACAAGAGAATAAAGAATTTATGATTTGATCATAAAGAAAGATATTTGAGTTACAAGTTTAGCAAACACCTAAAAGTTGAGGAATCGTTCCATAGACTTGTATTTCCCGAAACACCATAGGAGTATGGAGTGTTCGAGAGATAAAATCAAACTTTGTTTGACATCGTTGGATCAAAGGTGTCGTCTATAAAACTGCCATTATATTTTAAGGATAAAGCTTTAGAGACTACCGCTTTTTACACTGAAAAGAGCACCATCATGATCCATTGAAATGACACCATATGATATATGGCATGGGATAAAACCCAAGTTGTCTTTTCTGAAATTTTGGTATGCTAGGCATATGTAAAATGTTTACAACCAAAGTCGGATAAATACGTCTTTGTAGGTTATCCCAAAATAAATGTTGGGTATTCCTCCAGAACACCTAAGACAAAAGTGTTTGTCGCCGAAAACGTCAAGTTTCTTGAGAAGGAATTTTTCGCAAAAAGTCAAGTGGGAGGACAATAGAACTTTGATTAGGTTGTTGAACCTAAGCTATATGTGCTGAGTAGCGCAGCGCTGGGAAGTGTCCCAGAGGCGGCCACAATGCGCATGGTTGTCGTACCTCAAAGGTTGTGGTCACATAGATCAAAGTTCCTATTGAACCGCGTGAGTCGGGTAACAATCAAATAGTTAGATTTGAGAATGAATCATTATTGTTTGACAATGATGAACCGACTGCATGCAAAGAAGCAATGATGGGCCCTGACTCCGTCAAATGGCTAGAAGCCATAAAATCCATGATAGTTCCATACACGAGAAACCAAGTTTATGAACTTGGAAGACCCTCAAAAGGCATGAAGCCTAATGAACGTATTTGGATCTATAAAGACAGACATGGATGTTTAACATCTTTGAAATAGTCGACACATCGTTAAAAGAGTTTACGATTGTGTTCAATGAGTTGACTATGATAAGATTTGATCTTTCATAGCGATATTTTGTCTGGAAGGATTACTGTAGCAACCACTACATATGCCAAGTTTGGTATATGTTAGTTGAACAAACAAGACAACATTCTTCTAATAGAATGGTTACCTAGGACATGTACATGACATGGTCCAATGGGTTTTGTAAATTCAAAGGATGCTAAAAGGCATGCAAACTTCAATGGTTGAAGTAAGCATCGCGGAGTTGGAATATTCACCGTGATGAAATAATTAAAAGGTTTAGTTTCATCAGATACGATGAATATGCTTGCATTTGCAAGAAATTAAGTGGGAGCGCTGAGACATATTTTCAGTACATTATGTAGAAAACATATTGTTAATTGGAAATGATGTATCTTTTATTGGCATAGGTTAAGAATTTCATTAAAATTAGATTTCAATGAAAGACTTAGGCAAAACCAAAATATTGGGTCTCGATGTCTATATAGATAGATCGAGGTACTAATATGGTTGTGCCAAAGTACATAGATGAAATATTGAATGAAGTTCAATATGGAAACGACAAGAAAAGTTCTTGTCGCATGGAAGAGGTTGAAACAAGATTGAGGTGTTTTTGACACTTGATGAGTGAAGCCACATGAATGATTTGATCGATCATGTATACCATGGTATGTACATATCCAGATATGTCCTATGCTCTAAATGTTATGAGCATATACCAGAGTGATAAAAGTCATAAGATGATCACTGGACAATAGTAGAGATATCCTTATGTGCTTTGGAAGGACTAAGGATATATATTATGTATGACAAAGTGACACATAATTCATTGTAAAGTGTTGCATTGATACTAAGTTTGTCACAAGATACAAATTAAGTTTATCTCAATTTTAGCTGTATGTTTAGGTGGCACAATGTAATGGAAGGAAGTTCCATGATGGATTTGGATGAGTTCCAAAGTTAAGACATTGTGATGGATTCTACAACAAAGGTTGAGTATATGGCTACTTTAGAAGTCGCAAAAGAGGGCATTTGTGTCAAGAAGTTTGTTATCAAACTAGGTGTAGTTCTAAGCTGGCTATTATTGTGAAGATCTATTGTGCGACAATAGTGACAACATGATTTTAGCTAAAGGAACTAAGGTCTCACCAAAGTACCAAATTTATACCCAACTATCTCATTTGAGAATGAGTGATGCGTAGAGACGCAAAGACATGCAAATACACACAAAACTGAAAGTGTCAGATCTGGAGATCAGATTAACCACTGTAACGCGTACGGATAACACGTGAAAGCCATAAGTGTTATATACGCAAGTATCAACTAGATTATTGACTCTAGTGCAAGTGGGAGACTGAAGGGAATATGCCCGAGAGGCAATAATAAAGTGGTTATTATCATATTCCATGTTTATGATAAATGTTTATTTCTCATGCTAGAATTGTATTAATCGGAAACATTAATACTTGTGTGATTAATAAACTAAAAAGGTTCCTAGTAAAGCCTCTCTTTTATACTAGCTCGTTGATTAATTGATGATCAATGTTTCCTGATCATGAACATTGGATATTGTTAATAACGGGGTCATATCATTAGACGACTGATATGATGAACACTCACACCCATAGTATGAATAGCAAAACGATCAAGTTATCAAGTTCATTGCTATATCAAACTCATACGAAATAGTTCTAATCCTCAGACCATGAGATCATGTTAATCACTGATACCGGAAGAGTGCTTTGACGATATCAAACGTCACACCGTCACAGGGTGATTATAAAGGTTGATTTGGGTATTCTGAAAGTATTAGTTGAGGCTCATGGATCAAGAGTGGAATTTGTCCGACCCAATGACGGGAAGATATTCTCTGGGCCCTTCTCGGTGATATTGCATTAGAATCGCTTGCAAGCATGTGACTAGGTCACAGGAATGCATTATCACGGAACGAGTAAAGAGACTTGTCAGGAACGAGATCGAACTAGGTATGGTTGATACCAAATGATCGGATCTCGGACAAGTAATAATATTGCGAGACAAAAGGAATTAACTATGTTCGTTATTGGTTCACACGATCACTAGTTCATCGTTGAGTAAGTGGGAGTCATCATGGATTTCTAGATCCCGCTGTTGATTACTGATCAGAGAGGAGTCTCGATCATGTCCACTTTATTCACGAACCGTAGGGTGACACACTTAAGGTTCGCTGACGCGTTTTGAGTGGATTTGGAACTCCGGCTAAATTATTGGACAGCACAGGGGTTGTTTGAGAAAAGCACTGAAACTGTTTCGGTATATCGAAATGACTCAAGGGGGTAAATCTTAATGTTTGTTAATTGATTGAATTAACAAATATTAAAGAAATAAAAATGTTTTATTAATTCAATAAGTGTGGATTTTAATTAACATGAATGTCATGCAAAATTAAAATGGGGGTTACTCATTTGATGAGGGGGGTTACCTTTCCATGAAGGAGGGGGTTACCACCACCATGAAGTGGAGAAAAGGGGGAGGGGCTGGCTGCACCCTCATGGATGGCTGCCCCCTCTCTCCTATATATATGTTGGACATGCTCCTCTTCTCCCTACACTTAGTTGCTTCCATCCCCTACCTTGTTGCTCCACACCATGGCTGTTGCTTAAGCGAAGCGCTGCCGAAATTGTTAGCCACCAACACTTGGAGAAGTGGAGGAGGAGGAGTTCCGGTGGATCCCTACTTCCACTGCCCTGCTGGACCGAGGGCATGGAGGTCGTCACCGAACCGTACGTGTATCCGAGTACGGGGGCGCTGCCACTTGTGGCGCCGTGTACACGATCTTGTGATCGTCAAGTGAACCACTACGTCGACTACGTCAAGTGAACAACTACGTCGACTACGTGCATCTTCATCGACTCTCCATCGTCAACGTTTGTGTGGGAACGTAATCCCCGCTTACGGTCATCGAGGGTTAGTCTCCGTTGCTCCCAACTCGTAGAGTATCTTGGCTAGTTTATGTGTTCTTGCGTAGGAATTTTTTTGTTTTCTATGCTACGAACCCATCAACAACACAACCAAATACTTTGTTTCCAACTTACGATGAGGTTGTCAATCTCACTGGTTTGCTGTAAACAAAGGAATGAGCGTATCGAGTAGAAAATAGTAATAGTATGCGAGTAAAGTAAACAGTGCGAGTAAAGTAAACAAGTGATAGCAATATAAAGGAAATAGGATCTAGGTCCACAGTTCACTAGTGGTGTCTCTCCATAAGATAAAATAATACATGCTGGGTAAACAAATTACAGTTGGGCAATTGATAGAATAAAGACAACATGCATATGTTGAGAGGATCACTATGAGATTTACTCTGGGCATTACAACAAGATACATAGACCGCCATCCAACTGCATCTATGACTAATAATCCACTTGTGGCGAATCAATCCTGAGAACTCCACAAGTATTAAGTTGCGAACAACTGATAATTGCATTAAGCAAACTGTGTAATGTAAACAAAGCATATGCCCTCGAGCATATGAATGTTGTTTTCCCCCTAGTAGCAACAGCACATCTACAACCTTAGAGGTTTCTTTCACTCCCCCAGATTAAATAGAGGCATGAACCCACTATCGAGCATAAATACCCCCTCTTGGAGTCACTAGCAACTACTCGGCCAAGATAGCTACTAACAACGGAGAGCATGCAAGATCATAAACAACATAGAGATAACAAAAGATAATATTCAGTACTTCAACTCAATCATAACACCAATATTCATCGGATCCCAACAAACACAACATGTAGAATTACATAACGGTGATCTCAATCATGTAAGGCAGCTCATGAGATCTAAACATGAAGCACATGGTGGAGAAGACAACCATCTAGCTACTGATATGGACCCATAGTCCAAGGTAGACTACTCACTCATCGCGCCGGAGGCAAGCATGGCGATAAAGAAGACCTCTGGTGGTGATTCTCCTCTCCGGCAGGGTGCCAAGAAGAGCTTCTGGACCCTCCCGATCTTTGGGTCGACGGCGGCGGCGGATCGCGATGTGTTCTGGAAAAGTGATCGGGTCCTTAGGTTTTTCCCGTCGAGGGGTCTTTATAGGCGAAGGGGCATCGTCAGGAGTGGGCCGAGGCGCCGTCACACATAGGGGGCGTGACCAGGGGCCAGGCCGCGCCGCCCTATTGTGTGGGGCCCTCGTGGCCCCACTCCGTCTCCTCTTCGGTTCTCTGGAAGCTTCGGTGAATTTCTGGACGTTCGGCTTTTGTTTCGTCCAATTCCGAGAATATTTCCTGTGTAACTTTTCTGAAACACAAAAACAGTAGAAAACAGGGAACTGGCACTATGGCGACTTGTTAATAGGTTAGTTCCGGAAAATGCATAAAAGTGCCACGAAGTGTAACGAAACACTAAGCAAATGGTGTAAAAACAAGCATGGAGCATCAAAATTATGGATACGTTGGAGACGTATCATCTACCTTGGACTATGGGTCCATAGCAGTAGCTAGATGGTTGTCTTCTCCACCATGTGCTTCATGTTTAGATCTCGTTAGCTGCCTTACATGATCGAGATCACCGTTATGTAATTCTACATGTTGTGTTTTTTGGGATCCGATGAATATTGGTGTTATGATTGAGTTGATGTGTTGAATATTATCTTATGTTATCTTTATATTGTTTATGATCTTGCATGCTCTCCGTTGTTAGTAGCTATCTTGGCCAAGTAGATACTAGTGACTCCAAGAGGGGGTATTTATGCTCGATAGTTGGGTTCATGCCTCTATTTAATCTGGGGGAGTGACAGAAACCTCTAAGGTTGTAGATGTGCTATTGCCACTAGGGAGAAAACAACATTCTTATGCCCAAGGTCATATGCTTTGTTTACATTACACACTTTACTTAATGCAGTTATCTGTTGTTCGCACCTTCATATTCACGGGGTCCTCGGATGATTCCCCGTGGGTGGATTATTAGTCATAGATGCAGTTGGATGGCGGTCTATGTATCTTGTTGTAATGCCCAGAGTAAATCTCATAGTGATCCTCTCGACATATGCACGTTATCTTTATTCTATCAATTGCCCAACTGTAATTTGTTTACCCAGCATGTGTTATTTATCTTATGGAGAGACACCAGCAGTGAACTGTGGACCCCGGTCCAATTTCCTTTTATATTGCTATCACCTGTTTACTTTACTCGCACTGTTTACTTTCTTGCATACTACTATTGCTTTCCACTCGATACGCTCATTCCTTTATTTACAGCAAACCGGTGAGATTGACAACCTCATCGTAAGTTGGGAGCAAAGTATTTGGTTGTGTTGTGTGCAGGTTCCACGTTGCTACTAGTTGAAGACGTGCTAACAAGTATCGTTAACGGCGCCCTTGTTGGAGTGTCACTAGGCTAGCAGGTATCACCTTCTGGAGTTTGACTTTTTCCTGGATTTGATAAACCTTGGTTTCTTACTGAGGGAAAATTTGCTACTGTGCTCATCATACCTTCCTCTTGGTGTTCCCAACTAGACAGTGAAATTACATCAACACCGTGCTGCATCAATGCATGCTTTGATGGGTCTTTCACAAGCAAGGATGTTGACACCAAGTGGGATCTGCTTGAAATAATTCAAAGCAATATCGAAGATTGGGATAGCAACAAAGGTAAAGGATCAGGTATACATTAGGAGTATGATTGCATTAAGTCTTTCGTTGAAACTGCTAATTTTCAAGAGCTTTGTGCTAAATATGGGCTTGATCCCCAAATTATGGTTGATTGTTTTAGAGCCTTTGCTTCCCATATTAATGTTCCTAAAGGAAATGGGGACGTGTATCATGAACCTTTTAAAGACACTTGCATAGAAAGTGATATTGTTATTGATGATTGCAATAAACATGCTCAAATTTCTGAAAGTACTACTTCTTATAAGCATGTTAATTTTTGTGGAGTACTTAGACCATGTGAACAGAGTCACAACAAAGAAGATTATTGTATCCACCACAGGAATGAAGAAACCCGAATGTGGCACAAGGCTCTAGATGAGCTTGGTGAAAAGGTTTGTGAGGTTTATCGTTTTCTTTGTGAGCTTTGCCATGAAAAGGGTCATTTTAATTTTCAATGCTCAGGCCCTAATAATGACCCTTCTAATCCTATGAGTACCGCAAGTTTGTATTGTGATGACAAGATCACTCTCAATCAGCATGATGAGTTTACTTTATTTTTGGGGTGTGAAGAGATGTCTAGAAAGACTTCTTTGGTAGATATGAGTGCTCTTAATATTAATAGCACCCTTCGTGGTTGTCATCTCTATTGTGTTAAATATTGCCTCACAAATACTTACATACAAAATGTTATAAAACAAGATGCTTTACCCAAATTTGACAGGGATGATTTTTGTTTCTATCTTATTAACAAAGAGGAGAAATCCTCCAGAGTTTATTCTATTGTTTCTGTCAGCGAACCAGATTATGTGGAGAAAATGCCTTTCAAGTCTCTCCCTCCTAAAGGAGAGAGTAAGAAGAAGAAGAAGAGTAAAAGGAGAGAGGAAACGGTATCTTCCCCTAAGCATGTTGCTCCTATTATAGATTATGATAATTCTGATCTTGATGATGTTCTCATGCCTGTTACCTATGTTAGTGATCATGATTGGGAAAAGCACTCTACTTTTGATATTTAAAATCTTTTTGGTACCAATTGTGAAAATTATAAGGTTAATAATTGTTGTACCATTAGTACTATCCATGTTCCTTCTTATGATGATATGTTTGATGAATATGCTTTGCAAAATCGTTGTTCTCTCACTTATGATGATACTAAACCTCTAGTTTATGATGGTTGTGATGATGAGTATAATATTTTCAGTTCACCTACTTTTGAGGAGAAAATTAGTTATGATTACAATATGCCTCCTGTTTTTGATGATTATGGTGATGAGAATAATTATTCTGTTGAATCTGCTCCTACTATGATTGTTCATGTGGGGACTATTAATTCTTTTATGCATGTGGCTCATGATAGGGATGCTTTATGTGATAGTTATATTATTAATTCTATTCATGATGCTACTGAAAGTTACTATGAGAGAGGGAAACATGGTTTGATGGATCTCAACAATATTAAGTTTCCCTCTTTATGTTGCGAATCTTGAAGTGGCACTTGTTTTATCTATCCATGTTTGCTACTATGTGCCTCGTTGATTTATTTTCTTACAAGATTCCTATGCATAGGAAGTGGTTTAGATTTAAATGTGTTTCATATTTTCTTTTTAATGCTCTCTCTTGCTTCAAGTTCCTTTATGGCACCTTTGCCTTAAGTTCTTTTTGGGCGCCTATGTGAGCATTTTCTGAAATTACTTCGCCTAGCTCAAAGGCGTTAAAGAAAAACACTCTTGGGAGATAACCCATTGTTTTATTTTCAGTTCTTCTTATTTTATTTGAGTCTTGGAAGTTATTACTACTGTAATAACCGCTCCTTATCCTTTTTATTTCGTTGTTGTGCCAAGAGAAACCTCTAATTTGAGTGAGGTAAGATTTGGGGAAGTTGCTGTCCTGAAACAAATTTCGGTGCTGCACCGTAAAAATTCTTGAACATTCTCTGAATATCTTTTTGACCTGAGATTTCTTGTGCATATGCCCCAGGTTATATCCAAACTTTCATTAGTTTAACACTTTTTGATTTGAGCAACAGAAGGTCCTCAAAAAATTCGACCTTTGTCAGCTGTTCTGTTTTGATAGATTTCTGCCACTATTTGTGTTTGCCTCCCGATCGCTTTCTTTTTGAGTTATTTTGATTACGAAACTTTTGGGGAAGTTGCTACAGTAGTATATGCTATATATGTGGTGTTTTTTTAGTTGAAACCTGAACCAAAAAAGGGTTGATTCATTATTATATTTATGCTAACGTTGCTAATAGAATTGTGTTGCGTTTTATATGAGGTAAGTTTTCAAGTGTAGGCATTGGAGAATGATGAGATGTGATGAAGTATCCAAGAGGTACAAGCGTCAAAAATCAGGTCACCTTTCAAAACACTATATTTTTATTGCTTCATGCATTATGCGTTTTTCTTGGAGCGTCAGTTACTTTTGCTTTCAGTTTTCTTTTGTTTTGGTTGCTGCAATAAATGTTTGGATCACATCATGTTTTTGGAGAGAGACTTGCTTCGTTTTTCATTTGCCAAGAACACTCTATTTTTCACTCTTATCGTTCAACGAGTGTTCTCTTTTTCTAGAACTGTATTTAGCTTTCGTTTTTCGCCTTGATTTTTGGTCAGATCTTGTTTTATCTTTGCATCAAGGTGTATTTGGACCGCTGGTCTATGTTGGTATTCATCAAAAGAGTTGTTTCAAAAAGGTTTGAATGGTGTTCGAAAAGAGAAAAAGTTTAATGCAAAAAGTGGTACAAAAAGGAGCTTGTTTAGACTGCGGCTTAGACTTTTTCATGCCTTGTTTGATGTCGTTTTGATAGTATGCTTAGTGATTTTTGTTGTAGCATGACTTGTCTCAAATGACTGAGATTGCTTAATGAGCCTTTGAAAAAATCATGCATTGTTCTTATTATGTGGAAGCATTTATTTGATTTTCTCCTTTGATGCTTTATTTGGGTTGACTTGGCACATGCTTACAACATGTTTGAGTCTTACAAAATCGCCATAAGCCTTTATGATCATTTAGTTTTTGACTTTTGATGCCATCTTATGCTTCTCTTAATGAAGTTTTGTCGCTATGCATGATTATGGCCATTTTTGCTCTCTTAGTTGGTCGCTCCCAGTCTTTTGCTAGCCCTCATTTTGTACTGAGTATGAGCTCTACTCGTGCATCCAACTGCCAAAAACCAAGTTTTCCAATGAGTCCACTAAAAATTCCTATGCATGGTATTTGTAAGCCATTTCAAGTAAATTTTCATGTGCTACCTTTCAAAAACCTTCAAAATACTTCTCGTTTTGTGACACTGTTTTCAGCTCATGGGGACATAGTGGTCAGATTTGCTATCTTTCATTTTGTTCTAATCTAAAAAGAAAAAAAAAAGAAAAAATAAAAATAAAAAAGGCACTCCTCCATGGTATGTGAATGTTGGTGGGCACCCGATGGAATCGGTTAGCCATGGTTTGAGAAAAGAAAAAAGGTGGGGAGGAGTGCCAAGCTTTATAAAAGAGCACAAAAGTGCCAATCTCTCTCAAAAATTTGATTTATTTTTGTATGGAAGATAGTAAGAACCCCATTGCCAGTCGTTGACAAAAACAACCACCTCTCAAAACCCAATTTTTATCTCTCTGTTTTACAAATGAAAAGCTCTAGCACACGTTTAATCACTGCTTCCCTCTGCGAAGGGCCTTTCTTTTACTTTTATGTTGAGTCTCCACCTTCTACCTTTATGCATCGTCTAAGAGAGCATAGTTGCCATTCTGAGTTTAATGTGCATTGTCCCAAAATTTATCATTGATTGATTCATGATTTTGGTTTCACTTGTTCTTAAATTATTTGTATCTAGTCGCCCTCTTAAACTTGAAGGTGTCCTATGCATTTTTGTTTTGCTATTCCATGAAGGACAAGCTGAAAACCATTTGCTATGTTTTCCATATGATTTGAACACACGTTTGACTTTCATTGTTTCATTTTTCATGATCTTTCATTTGTGTTCTTTTTCATGTTATAACATGGTTGCTAAGTTTCTTCTATCAAGATTATGTCTTTCATGCCCATGTTTTAAGTTCTTTTGATCCCAGCACTCAATGCTTACTCAGATGATCATGATTGCGATGGTGCATGTCACCTCAAAAATTATTATTTTGTTATCACTTACCTATTCGAGGACGAGCAGGAGTTAAGCTTGTGGATGCTTGATACGTCTCAAACGTATCTATAATTTTTGATGCTCCATGCTTGTTTTACACCATTTGCTTCATGTTTTGTTTACACTTAATGTCGTTTTTATGAGATTTCCGGAACTAACCTATTGACAAGATGCCACAGTGCCAGTTCCCTGTTTTCTGCTGTTTTTGTGTTTCAGAAAAGCTACACAGGAAATATTCTCGGAATTGGACGAAACGAAGACGGAAACTCCTATTTTGCCCAAAGGACGAGGACCGAACGGGAGCCGGAGGGGGGCTAGGGGCCAGCCTCACCATGAGGGGGCGCGGCCCAGCCCCTGGTCGCGCCCACCTGTGGTGAGACCACCCTGGTCCACTCCTGACGACACCCCTTCGCCTATAAAGAGCCTCCCGACGGAAAACCCTAAAACAATCAGCAAATTTCTAGAAAGAGTTCTGCAGCTCCGCCACCGCCGCCGACAAATTTCGGGAGACAGAAGTCTCTGTTTCGGCACCCTGCCAGGACGGGGAAGTGCCCCCGGAGCCATCTCCATCGGTCTCCATCGCCGTCTCCGCCGTCTCCATCGACCTCACCGCCACCGCCATCTCCATTGCCGTTGCTGTCTCCTATGATGAGGAGGGAGTAGTTGTCCCCCGGGACTGAGGGCTCTATCGGTAGCTATGTGGTTTACCTCTCTCTCCCATGATGTGATCTTTATGTGATCATGAGCTTTGTATCTAGTTGAATTGGTAGATTCTATTATTCAGATATTATGCTACTCCCGTGCTTTATTATTGTAATCTCCGGAGATACCTTGTATCATGGTGTGAAGGTGACTACTATGTGCATCATGTGTATCTTTTTGGTTAATGTCTCTATGAATTGTTGGTGTTTGTTGGAACCATCTAGTGCGTTCATGGTGATAGTGTGGGACAATCTAGTTTAGGTACGGACTTTGAGGAGTGCTTCGTAGCCCTACGCATGATTAGTGTTCGTTTTCCATTGGAGAATTGTTTTGAGTTGCATATTGATGATAGTATCTATTGGTTCAATTATGTTATATTTGTTGAGAGTGTGTCCACTAGTGAAAGTATGATCCCTAGGCCTTGTTTCCAAGCATTGCACACCGTTTCCTTTCAGTTTTGTTACATGTTTGCTTGCAATGATATTTATTTCAGATTACATTTACTACTTATAATCATCATTACTACTTGTATTTCACTATCTCTTCGCCGAACTAGTGCACCTATACATCTGACAAGTGTATTGGGTGTGTTGGGACACAAGAGACTTTCTGTATTATAATTGCAGGGTTATTTGAGAGGGATAGCTTTGACCTCTTCCTCCCTGAGTTCGATAAACCTTGGGTGATCCACTTAAGGGAAACTTGCTGCTGCTCTATAAACCTCTGCACTTGGAGGCCCAACACTGTCTACAAGAATAGAAGCGTGCGTAGACATCATGCTACCTAAACAAAAAATAAAAAAAGCCCACCCGAGGGTCAACCGGGTACAACTGGGGTCCATGACCCCACCCGTCGGCGGGGCCAGTACACACCTATGCATGCACTGGTTCTGAGAGGAGCTCACGGGCCCTCTCAGACTGGGGCTTATAAATTGGTGCGCACCACCCTCAGCTTCCGAGGTGGGACTAAAAAGTCCCACCCGGAGCAGCAAGCACGCGGCGGACTAATCGGCCAGCCCATTAAGAAGGATAGCGCCATTGTGAATGGAGCTACCCTGCAATTTGTGAAGCCATTCCCTATGACACTACCGTGCTGTACCTGTAACATCTGGGGTCGTCCAGTGCCATGCTGGCGAAAGAGGGTAGCTCCACTCAGAATGGAGCTACCCCATGTAGGGTAGCGCCACTGATACAGGCTTCAAAAAAAGGGTTAGATTTTGAAATAGTTTCAAACTAGGTTCATTTTGTGCTGAACTTTCAGTCAAGGGTCAATTTTGTCGATTTCGTCTCTATGGTTCCATTCCTCTCACCGGCAATGACGCCGGGTCTGTCCACTTTGCAGTGGTCTTAGGGTTTTGGAGGCACGGCAAGGTCACGTGTGGGAGAACTCTAGTTCTTGGTTCCGTAGCGTCCATTGGTGCGAGCAGCGGGTGTATGTTGAGCTCCGCCTATTTAGGGTTTGTGCCGCATTGACCGTGGAGCCTGGAGGTTCCAGGAACCTTTGGAGCTGGAGGAGCTGGAGGCTGCTTTGTTTGGTTTGCTTGTCGACCTTGTAAACTATGTAGGTCACTGACAGCCTCGTTAGCGGGTTGACAACTTGAGATTTGACACTAGTGACTCGTATATCATTGTACGTAGTACACATCGTTATTTGGCTCTAAAATATAACCCATCCATATCGAATCTATGTGGGTCCAGCACAACACTACTTACCCACTCAAAATGTATCTTTAGATACATGTTGTTGCTATGATTGAGCGGAAAATGATGCCCTTAGGCTCGTGTGTTTGCGTGTTAATATAGGGGGCTGATGACAATGGTCTTACACGGTTTGGTATCTTACAGGGATAGGAGTTCTACTCAAACTATTACAGACTAATTCATTGCACCCACAACAGTTCATTGGACAGCTGAACACATATTGAGATACTTGTGTGGAACTATTTCTCTTGGACTATGGTTGAGGAGATCGTCATCAACTATTGTCAGTGCATTTTCTGATGCTGACTGGGCAGGATATCCGGATGACAGAAGATCAAGTGGCTTTGCTGTGTATTTGGGATCAAATATTGTCTCATAGAGTGCTAGAAAGCAAGCTACTGTGTCCAGGTCTAGTACAGAGGCTGAATATAAATTATTGGCCAATGTGACAGCTCAAAAGTTATGTGGGTACAGACATTGCTTGATGAGTTGGGGGTGTCGCATTCAAAAGCGGTAGTACTATGGTGTGAAAATATTGGAGGAACGTACCTCTTCGATAATCCCATGTTTCATGCTAGGACTAAGCATATTTTGGTGGATTATCATTTTGGAGGGTTACTCAAAAATTGCTGGACATTCCATTTTATCTTCAAGAGACCAGGTGGCTGATGGATTTACAAAGTCACTTGCTACTAGACAACTCAATGTGTTGGCAAGCCGTGTGTAGGCCAAAAGAAAAGGGCAGGCTCAGCATCATCGACTTAGATAAATTTGCAAGAACCTTGAGACTTTGATGGCCTTGGCTTCAATGGAAGAACCCCTCCAAGGCGTGGGTTGGAAATGATTATCCTTGTGATAAAAGGACATGAATTTCTATCACTATAGGAGATGGACACATTACAAATTTTTGGCATGCTCCATGGCTCGAAGGGAGAAAACCGAAGGACATTGTGCCGTCCATCTTTGCCATCTCAAGAGAAAGAACTTCACAGTGAACAAGGGCATCCACAATGATATTTGGATCGCGAAACTAAACACCAATGTTGGCATCACAACTAAACATCTTGTGGAGTTTGTCGACCTTTGGACAAGGGTGAGCGCCATTGATCTCACCGAAGGCACCCAGGATGACATCTCTTGGAAATTCACCAATTCTGGATCTTACATCGCGGCATCTGCCTACAAGGTGCAATTTGAGGGCATGATTTACTCCTTCATGATAGACGTGGTTTGGAAGAATTGGGCGCCCCCAAATGCAAACAATTTGGTTGGCTAATCCTCCAAGACTGCATGTGGACGTCCGACCGATTACAACGAAGGGGGTGGCAAAATTCTGGCGATTGGCAACTTTGTAGAAGGGAGCCCGAGTCCATGGCGCACCTACTTTCAAGTGCCGCTACTCACTTTGGATTTGGAACCATATCGTTTCTTGGCTTGGAATAGCATCGGTGGACACCTCTACTTGTGCTAATTTGGATTTGGTAGAAGATTAGTGGCTCTCTTTCATCTACCACAATGGCATCCGGCAAAAATCCTTTGCTTCATTAATCATGCTAGTATGTTGGGAGCTTTGGAACAAGAGACGCGAGAATTTTCCGCGGTGTCTCCTCCATGCCTACCATTGTTGTCTCTAAGATTAACATAGAGGCGGGCTTGTGGAGTGTAGTGGGCACTAGGCATTTGGGTTTAATAATGCCACGAAAGTAATGCTTTTATTTGGCCAAGTTCCGCTTGGCTTTGTAATGAACTCCTAAACTCTTCTTAATCAATGAGATGAGGCAAAGCTTTTGCCTCCATTTAAAAAAAAAATCTTAACTTAGATAAGTTATGATTGAGAGGAAGTGTTAAACATTGTAAGTTGTCGTAGTCTAGTAGGTTGCTATACCAAGCTTGTATCCCGACCGACTCGGTTTGTACCGTGATCGTGTCAATCTCCGTAACCCTTGGATGTCCAGTAATATATATCGCACCAGCGACCCTCCATAGGATATCGCTCCCATAATACTTTTACAGGATATACACAGGAAACTACCAATCTTGGCAGGTACGCTACCGAATCTGGAGTAATCTTGTGTACCCTAATTAGCACGGGCTGAGCGAAGCAAACGCGCGGAATGGGAGACTTCGTGGTAATTTGTTTCGCCAGGAGCGAACGCGATCGATTCCTCGTGCGGGTAACCGTACGTCATGGGACGCCCTGGACCTGACCTGACTGTATATGTTATATATCCACTAGCTTGACTTGCAGTGCCAGGTGCCCAGGTTTCCAAACTCGTAGCTGGAGTCAGAACCCATCGGTATCCTAACGACGTGGATCCATCATCAGTAGCAGTACGTAGACACTCACCACGATGGCCAATAGAAAAGGAAGAATGACCAACTGCCGTGTAACGCGTAGAATGAATACGCGTCGACGACACAGTAATCGCCCCGCTAGCTCACTGCTAGCTTGCTCCAGAGCAAAAACCAAGCGTGGTACGATACTAGTACGATTTTGACTGTATTAACGATTTTCTGAAACGGGAAATTTTTGTCTGTTAAACAATAGTTCATCTTCATAAACATCTCTGTACATTGGGTGAAAGCTAGCGTTGAGGGCTGCTGTTACATGCTACTACACCGGGAGGATTATCCTCGAAAAAAGACCGGCAGGAAGATTACAATGAACTTAAGAATGCTAACTACCATACGACTTATAAAACGCGTCGGTAGGTACGCTATACCGCTATATACACTAACAAACAAATAAAGAAACAAACTCTAGCTGCAGGCAGGAAGAACAGCGCCTGCAAGCTTAACTATAATCACAAGGAAGAACAGATCTTGTTCGGGCACATCTCCAGTGAGGCCCCCATCGTTGTGCGGGTTACTGTGGTTTCGCTTCACCCCGGATGAAAGTGAGGCCCCCATCGTCGCCGACGACTGTGTCGTTTGTCTTTGTTGTTGCTGCAGCCTGAGGTTCCGCTTCGGGACCGTATCTCGCCGACGATGGCGGCGGCGTGAGCTCGCCCATGGCTGCGCCGGCGAGCTAACAAATAAAGAAACACAGGTAAGAAGAGGGCCAGAAGCTGCGGATCAGAATCGGATGGTAATCGATACGCGAAAATAAGTCGGCCATTTCTGAGAGAGCATACCTTGTCTGCCCTGAAAATCTGTCGCTCGATCGGGGTGGAGGTCGTAGAGCACGGCTCTCCTGCGCTGGGAGATAGATGGAGGTCAGTTTCTCTGGACGGGACGGGAGGAGGAAGACGTTGTAGCTCTACTAGAAGGTTATATAGACGACCAGGCCCGCCCTTTTGCTTGTGAACCAAGGAACACGGAGCAACGGCGCCACCGCCAGGCCTTCTAGTAGCTGATTGCGAACTGCCCCGTGTGCTGCGTACATGTTATCCTAATTGTGTCCCACTCCCATCATATGGGAAATTGACGGGAAACAACTTAGAAAATCCCAAACCAATCACACCCACGTCCAGAGATTTGAATTTCGCCCGAAAAAATCGAATTTCGTCCGAATTTTTTTGAAAATTTAAATTTTAGTCAAATTTTGTCCGAAAATTTGACCGAAAAGCACCGAAATTCTCGAATTTCGCCCATTTAGCTCAGGACCGGTAAAAAACCAAAACCAAAATCCAAATCCTTGCCCACGTCCCGTCATCTCCCAACTTTGATCACGAGCGCCCAGACGGCTCTAGAAGCGCAGCAGCACCGTTGCCGTTCTCTCCACAGCAGCAAGCTTGGGCCGCCGGCCACCTGCAGGTGCTCAAGGAAACGCGCACGACAACGGAATGGGAGACTGTTTCGTAATGGTTTCTGTGTCCGAGGCGCGGCCATAACAGTACTGCGCTTGAGTTATCTAGCTTGACTTGACTCGCAGTGTCCAGCACAGGTCTCCTCGCCGAAACGGCCGCGTACGTGAAGTCAGCCAGTAGTGCATATTTATGTTTATTTGATTACATTCCAGTCTTGCGATTGGTCGACTTGGTTTCAGTATTCGGACTTTCTGCCCTAGCAGTTTCAAACGGTCGGCCGGGTTTATGTCGAGAAATTTAGAAGGCTATAATGCGTGGGCTGGGCTGTCCAAGTGGTTGAGCCCAAGGGCTTCCTGATAGATTTTTGGACGGGCTGGTTGCAGTGAGAAAAATTAATACTCCCTCCGGCCCATAATATTCTTCGCTAATGTAGATGTATCTAGACACATTTTAGTGATCAACGCGGATTTGCTACCACCGGTGGTAGCTATGCATGCATGCATAGTCCTTGGATTGTGTGAGCATGATATTCCTACCGTATGCGATGTAGAGAGCAGGAGATGATGGTGATAACGGATGAAAGGCTTCCGTTTGTTGCATGCATATGGTACTTCTGAATGGCTACTTAGGATGGCAACCGTGGATGGCTAGAGCAGGTGGTGATTTGGGACATGCCATGCCGAGTTGCCATGCACATTTTCATAACCAGGCAGGTGGTGATTTCGGACATGCCATACCTAGTTGCCTTGCACACTCTCCTAACCAAGTAACCTGCCGAGTTGCCTTGCATGTTTTCCTAACCGAGCATGTGGTGATTTCGAGAATGCCATGTCTAGTTGCCTTGCACACTCTCCTAACAAAGTAACCACCTAGACATGCCATGTGATATAGCCATCTTGCTAAGCCATATCTGTAGTTTTGGATGGATTGGTTGAGTGGATGGTGTAGTAGGTGTGTGTGTGTGGTTAGTTTGGGCGGATAATCCAATAGGTTGCATGGTGTGGTGTGTTGGGGTGGTTGTGTTGAGAGGTGGTGAGAGATGGGGATATGCATGCAAACGCCGTTGCGTTCTCTTCTGTTAAATCTTGTGCTCTCGATAGGAAAAGTCATGCTCCCTCACTAGTGGGGACAGGGCCTCCAGTCCCGGCCCGTAAGGGCCTTTAGTCCCGGTTTGCAAACCGGGACCCCAGCCGCGGGACTAAAGGCTAAACCTTTAGTCCCGGCCCGGTTACCAGCCGGGACTGGAGGCTGTCCACGTGGGGGCTCCGAGTGCATCCAGGGCCAGGACCTTTAGTCCCGGTTTGTAAGATGGACCGGGACTAAAGGGCATCTGCAGATTTTTGTTTTTTGCTTTAGGGTTTTAGGGTTTTAGGGTTTCGGGGTTTTAGGTGTTCGGGGGGATTAACGTGATGCCTCGTTTGGTGCCTTGTTTGGTGTTCGGGAATTAGTTTATGCATATATATAAGATTAACTTATCTTACAAGCGAGCATATATATACAATTACATGGAGATCAGAATTATCGGGACTAGAGCCCGTCTATTCGATTACATGGACCAACATCAGTAATGGCCCCTAGCTACACTAAATCGTCCTTTGTCGTCTATAGCTTCTATCCTCAGAAAGGTCGCTAGCTCCTCTGCAACAGCAATCGCGCGTTGCTCTGGTAGGTACTTCTCCCGCATGGCCGTGTACTATATAAGAAGGGGAGATGAATATGAATATCAATCATGATAACAAAGAATGATGGGTAAAAATAGAGGTGTTAATGTTTATTGCTTACATCGTATCTGTAATCCTTGTGCTCGGAGCTAAACGTGCGAATGGTCTCGCAAACATAGTATCCACATAGATGCGTCCCTCGTGGCTGCTGGTCGCACTTTACGAGAATAGAATATATATAATCAAAATAATAATCTAGCATCACAAAATGTATTGAAAATAGAAGTATATCATACTACTACTTACCTGAGCCGCTCTAAAGGTCAGCTTCTCATGCTGGATACCGGCAGTCACGCACTTGAACCGCTTCCAAACCCTGCCCGACAAGGAAAATGATTTGCTAAGTTTTTCATTAATTGATATATCAGAAAACCATCGAAAGAGACCGATAGAGCGCAAGAATGATTGAAATTACCCTTGGAGCATGTCCTGCAGGCTTTGGAACTGTTCCAAGGGTCTCGATAATGGGTCGAAGGCATCAACTCTTCCCTTATCAATTTGAATGTCCAACAGAATCCAGTGGTAGCTGCACATGTATATATATATATATATATGTGTCAGTAACTTAACAATTACACTCATAAGTGAATGGACACAACAGAGTAAGACCCTCACCTGAAGTTGTATGGAAACAGTATGTGGTCACAGAAATTTTGATCTGTTAGAAACCTTAGAAGGTTTTCCTCTGTCTCCTTGGGGTTATCAGTTAGCGTCTTTATATGTATTTTATCTGGGTCAATAAACCCAATATTTAGGATGTTCCTACTTTTACATTCCAGAATCTTCATTCTGCATAATAGAGTACAAGTTAGAACGGAACAAGTTATATGTAGACAATGAATTGAAATAACTGATCAAGTTATATGTAGACAACGAATTAAAAAACTTACAGACAATAGCAACTCATAAGCGATTTGTCGAGGGCGTCGGCATTGTACATCTAGAAGAGTTCATCAAAGTCGATATGGATGTCTTCGGGGCGGCCGTAGTACTCCCGTGGGACACGCGCCACGATCATCGTTCTCCCATTCTTTGATTCACTTAAGTACCATGTATGCAAGTAACGCATATTTGTTGGGAGATCATCCAACTTATCTTTGCTGACCAAAGGCGCTCCCATGACAAACTGTGGCTTAGGGGCTACCACAGCCTTGGGTAACCTGTCGTCTTGGGAAGCCAGAACGTCTTCAACCGGGATACCCCATTCAGCCGCCCACTTCTTTGCTAATTCCAAATCTTGCCCCTGCACCAGAGAGGGAACATTCTCGGGTAACACCCTGAGGGGTGGGATCGACTGTTTGGCCTATTGTCCAAGCTGAGGAACGTCTGATCTTTTTTTGCTTGTAGTTGAACTTGATTTGCTCCCACTTGCACTTGCACGTGATCTGCTCTTTTGCCCTTCCTTCTGCAATGTGCGTGTATAGTCGTCAGGCTTATGGTGTAAGTCATACTGTGATGGAAGGGTCATGAAGTATTTTGCATATGCTATTTGCTTCTCGGTGTATTCCGGGCGGGGCTCGGGTTCCTTCTTTTTCATCTGCGCATCATAATGTTCCTTTGCTATCCTGGCGTTTTCCTCGTCGGTACGATCATAAGGTCTGATAGGAAGATTAGCATGAGGTACCTTTGGGAGGGGCGACAGTTTGCGCTTTGGGGAGCTCCGTCGCTTAGAACTCATCGACGGAGCGTTCTTGCTGGCACGCTTCCGCTTAGTATCCTTAGCGGGCCGGGGGGCGGTGGAGACGGCCGACCCAAGTCCGGCGGCGGTGATCGATCTGGACTCGTGTTGTGGTGGCCGTCATCATGTGGAGGGCTTGGAGGTGATGGAGGTGTAGGTGACCTGCGACGATTCGGAGGCGGTGTTGTCCTTGGGGCCGAGCCTGGAAGCTTGATGTAGTTCTTGTCCCATAGGATGACTCCACCCAGTACTTCTCCGAGTGTCCTCTCATCTTTGGGTCCAGCCATGTCGAGCTCCATATCATGAAACCCCGCCATGATTTCATCCACCCCGACTTTAGCAAAGCCAGCTGGAATCTCACGGCCATGCCAGCGTGCATCAGGGCCAGAAGGTAAAGCTTGTCCGACGGCCACCTTCATGGATATGTTCTTAAATTTCTGATGGAGTTCACATGATGTTGACTCCTTGATTCCATCCACAGGGTAGCCGGGACCGCCCTCTATCATTCTTCGTGCATCGTCGGGCGGGGCCTCAGATTCAGCCACGCTGCTTTTCCGCTTAGATGGGGCGCCGGTAATATCGAGTGCAGGATCTTCCTGGCGCGCTACTCCTCTAAGCTCGTCAATCTGCTTCTGTTGCTCGTTAAGCCTGGCAAGCAACTGGTTGAACTTGTCATTCTCCTCATCCTGCTGTCGCTTCTTTGCTCTCGCTCGGCTTCTGTAAGTGTCTTGGTCTCTGGCAAACCCAAGCCACCACGGGTAAGAAGGACCGAAGCCTCGCGTTCGTCCTCCATGTTCGTCATTGCCGAGGACCAGTGTGAGCAAATCTTTCTCTCTATCTGCAGTGAACTGTCTTTTTCCCTCTTTAATTTCTTTCACTATCTTTTTCCAATTCTCCCTGGGTATCCTAAGACCGTCACTGCAGATAAGGTCCCCTGTTTCTTCGTCGTATGAACCACCATGCGCAAGGAACCAATTCCTTGCTCTTAATTCCCACTCATCACGGATGGGTTCAGGTATGATGCCTTTAGCTAGCAAATCTTGCTCTTTCTTATCCCACTTTGGGATGGCAGTCTCATAGCCCCCTGGCCCCAGCGTGTGGTGATATTTCTTCTTGTCGGCATTTTTCTTGTTCTTTTCTGATAATGCCTTGGCATCTTCTGACTGCTTGTACTCCTGAAATGCCTTCCAGTGATTCGCCTGCTTGGCTAGATACCCCTCGAATACTGGCACTTTCTTTGTCTTCAGATAGTCTTTCCATAGCTTCTTCTTCCAGCTACGGAACAGTTCGGCCATCTTCTTTAGAGTCCACTGCTTGACTTTGGCCCTCAGTTTATTTGCGGCGTCTACATTCTAACATTCTGGCAGGTTGAAATGTGACATGATATCATTCCAAAGATTATGTTTGTACCTTTCGGCGACATAGTCACTATCGGCTGCCCCTTTGCGCTTGTTCCACTCCCGAACGCTGATCGGGACGTGATCCCTAACGAGAACTCCGCATTGCTTCTTGAATGTGTCAGCAGCATTCTTAGGAAGCTTTGGTTCGCCCGTAGGCAATATCACCTCAAAGGTGTAATGCGTCCGTGCGTCCAACTTTTTAGTCGGGTCTCGTTTCGTAGATTTGCTCGATGTGGAGGCCTAAGAGGGAGAAACATTCGTCAAATGAATGTATATGTATACAATATAGAGCTATCTCCAATATTTTTCACATATTACAAGTGATTGTCGAACTTCATATGTATACCTCGCCGGACTTTATTATTTCTCCACAGGCTTCTCCACCGGCTTCTCCATCAGTGGAGCTATCACCTTCTCCGTCATTGGAGCTATCTCCGGCCCCATCGGCTTCATCTTCGTCATTGGAGGGGTTTAGATATGACGACGGAGATTCAGCTGGTTCAACGTCGGGGGTGTCTTTGATTATATCTTCGAGAAGTTCTTCCTCTTCGAGGTTCCTGCTATGTGGATCCATAGTTCTGCAAAAAACAGACATTTGATTAACTAAATAATATTCTAACTAAATAATATTCTATTTGCAAATAAATTCTACCTAAATAATATTCGAACTAAATAATTCTAACTAAATAATTCTATTTCTATTTGCAAATAAATTCTAACTAAATAATATTCTAACTAAATTCTATATCTAAATAAACTAAATTCTATATCTAACTCTATATATTCTATATCTATATCTAAATAAACTAAATTCTATATCTATATCTAAATAAACTAAATTCTATATCTATATCTAACTCTATATATTCTATATCTAAATAAACTAAATTCTATAACTCTATATATTCTATATCTATATCTAAATAAACTAAATTCTATATCTAAATAAACTAAATTCTATATCTATATCTAAATAAACTAAATTCTATATCTATATCTAAATAAACTAAATTCTATATCTAAATAAACTAAATTCTATATCTATATCTAACTCTATATATTCTATATCTAAATAAACTAAATTCTATAACTCTATATATTCTATATCTATATCTAAATAAACTAAATTATATATCTAAATAAACTAAATTCTATATCTATATCTAAATAAACTAAATTCTATATTCTAAATATTCTAACACTAATTAACTAATTAACCCTAACCCTAACACTAATTAACTAATTAATCCTAACCCTAACACTAATTAACAAATTAAAGTTTTTGCAAAAAAACCTTGCAGGTGGCTGGTGGCGCGGTGGCTGCGGCCTCTGGACGGCTGGTGGCGCAGTGGCTGCGGTGGCTGCAGGCGGTGGCGCGGTGGCGCGGCGGCGCGGGGGCGCGGTGGCGCGGGGGCGCGCTGGCTGGCGGCGCACTGAACGGCGGCGAGGCGGCGAGCGCGGCAGCCTGGCGGCGTCAAACAAACTCCTCGCGCGCGAAAATCGTAAAGTCTGAACCGGCGGGGAAGAAGGCGTGGCTTTTATACCCCGGGACCTTTAGTCCCGGGCGGTGGCTCAGGCCGGGACTAAAGGGGGGCCTTTAGTCCCGGTCCGTGCCACCGCCCGGGACTAAAGGCCTCGGGTGGCGGGTTTCAGCACAGGGGCCTTTAGTCCCGGTCTGTGGCACAGACCGGGACTAAAGGACTATTTTCTGTTTTTTGTTTTATTTGTTTTATAAATAGTTATCTGTTTGCATATTTGAGAATTTAATAAAACTTTGAAAATGAAAAGTGTTTGAAATTGAATAAATAATTCAAAACTATTTTCTATTTTCAAAATTAATTATTTTAACTATCCTAAGTATTAACTATTTTGCCATTTTCAATTAAAAACTATGTTTATTAATATTCTTTTTGCATATTTGAGAATTTGACAAAACTATAAAAATGAAAAGTGTTTGAAATTGAATAGATAATTCAAAACTATTTTCTATTTTCAAAATTAATTATTTTAACTATCCTAAGTATTAACTATTTTGCCATTTTCAATTAAAAACTATGTTTATTAATATTCTTTTTGCATATTTGAGAATTTGACAAAACTATGAAAATGAAAAGTGTTTGAAATTGAATAGATAATTCAAAAATATTTTCTATTTTCAAAATTAATTATTTTAAATATCCTAAGTATTAACTATTTTGCCATTTTCAATTAAAAACTATGTTTATTAATATTCTTTTTGCATATTTGAGAATTTGACAAAACTATAAAAATGAAAAGTGTTTGAAATTGAATAGATAATTAAAAACTATTTTCTATTTTCAAAATTTATTATTTTAACTATCCTAAGTATTAACTATTTTGCCATTTTCAATTAAAAACTATGTTTATTAATATTCTTTTTGCATATTTGAGAATTTGACAAAACTATAAAAATGAAAAGTGTTTGAAATTGAATAGATAATTCAAAACTATTTTCTATTTTCAAAATTAATTATTTTAACTATCCTAAGTATTAACTATTTTGCCATTTTCAATTAAAAACTATGTTTATTAATATTCTTTTTGCATATTTGAGAATTTGACAAAACTATAAAAACTATTTTGCACTGAACGGGGTTGAGGCCATGGAGAATCTTCATCATGCATTACATAAAAGATTTAATACATTATTACATTATTGCACCAACAATCCTATCTATTATTTCTGTTTTCTTCTCGGTCGTAGCCATGGAGAATCTTCATCATTCAGTAGGATGCTTGGGTCAGTCTTCACTTTGAAGGGCGGAATTTCATGAAACTTATTATAATCTACTGACATGTCTGTCTTGTCATCTACTCCCACGATGTTTCTTTTCCCTGAAAGAACTATGTGGCGCTTTGGCTCATCGGACGATGTCTTCTTTTGCTGATTTCTTTTTCTCGTTTTTGTAGACATGTCCTTCACATAGAAAACCTGAGCGACATCGTTGGCTAGGACGAATGGTTCGTCCATGTACGCAAGATTGTTGAGATCCACTGTTGTCATGCCGTACTTTTGGTCTACAACTACCCCGCCTCCTGTCAGCTTCACCCATTTGCACCGAAACAAAGGGATCTTAAAAGTAGGTCCATAGTCAAGTTCCCATATCTCCTCTATGCACCCATAATATATTTCCAAACAGTGCCCATTCTCGTCTGTTGCATCAAAGCGGACCCCACTGTTTTGGTTGGTGCTCTTTTTATCTTGGGCAACCGTGTAAAATGTATTCCCATTTATCTCGTACCCTTGGAAAGTACATATAGTCGAAGATGGTGGCCTGGCCAAACAGTACAGCTGATCTCCAACAGTGTCGTTATTCATGAGATGTGTCTGCAACCAACTACCGAAAGTCTTCTCGTGTTCCCCTTTAATCCAAGAGTCAGCCTTCCCCGGGTTTTCGGAGCGTAGAATATTCTTGTGTCTCACGATATACGGAGCCACCACGGTGGAATTGTGTAGAACTGTGTAGTGTGCTTGAGAGAAAGAATGCCCGTCCATACATACTTTTGCTTTCCTTCCTAGTGTGCCTTTTCCTGTCAGCCTACCCTCATACCGAGATTCAGGAACACCAATCGGCTTAAGGTCAGGAAGAAAGTCCACACAAAACTCAATGACCTCCTCTGTTCCATAGCCCTTGGAGATGCTTCCTTCTGGCCTAGCACGGTTACGAACATATTTCTTTAAGACTCCCATGAACCTCTCGAAGGGGAACATATTGTGTAGAAACACAGGACCGAGAATTCTAATCTCTTCGACTAGGTGAACTAGGAGGTGTGTCATTATATTGAAGAAGGATGGCGGGAACAACAACTCAAAGCTGACCAGACATTGGACCACATCAATCTGTAACCCTGATAGACTTTCTCGATCGATTACCTTCTGAGAAATTGCATTCAGGAATGCACATACCTTCACAATTGCCAGGCGAACATTTTCCGGTAGAATTCCCCTCAATGCAACCGGAAGCAATTGCGTCATAAGCACGTGGCAGTCATGAGACTTTAGGTTTTGAAATTTTTTGTCTTTCATATTTACGATTCCCTTTATATTCGACGAGAAGCTAGTCGGGACCTTGATACTGAAAAGGACTTCAAAGAAGATTTCCTTCTCTTCCTTAGTAAGAGCGTAGCTGGCACGCCCTTGAAACTGCCCTGGATGCATGCCATCTCTTCCTTTATGACGTTCCTGGTCCTCCCGTGCTTCCGGTGTATCTTTTGACTTCCCATACAAGCCCAGGAAACCTAGAATATTCACGCAGAGATTCTTCGTCAGGTGCATCACGTCGATTGCGGAGCGGACCTCATGGACTTCCCAATAGGGTAGCTCCCAAAATATAGATTTCTTCTTCCACATGGGTACGCGCTTATCAGGGCCGTTAGGAACAGGTTGGCTGCCAGGACCCTTTCCAAAGATTACTTTTAAATCTTTGACCATATCAAATACTTCAGCACCAGTACGGATGACAGGCTTCCCCCGGGGTTCTGCCTTGCCATTGAAATGCTTGCCTTTTTTCTTTAAGGGATGCTTGGGCGGAAGAAAGCGACGATTGTACGGGTACACATTCTTCCTACATTTGTCCAGATATATACTTTCTGTCTGATCTAAACAGTGCGTGCATGCATTGTATCCCTTGTTTGACTGTCCTGAAATGTTACTAAGAGCAGGCCAATCATTGATGGTTACGAAAAGCAACGCTCGAAGGTCAAATTCCTCTTGTTTGTGCTCGTCCCACACACGTACACCTGGTTCGGCCCACAGCTGTAAAAGTTCATCAACTAATAGCCTTAGGTACACATCAATGTCGTTGCCGGGTTGCTTTGAACCTTGGATAAGCACTGGCATCATAATGAACTTCCGCATCATGAACAACCAAGGAGGAAGGTTGTAGATACATAGAGTAACGGGCCAGGTGCTATGACTGCAACTCTGCTCCCCAAAAGGATTCATGCCATCTGTACTCAGACCAAACCATAAGTTCCTTGCGTCACCTGCAAATCTCGGGAACTCTCTCTCGATTTTTCTCCACTGCCGACCATCAGCGGGGTGCCTCAACTTATCGTCTTTCATACGATCTTCCATGTGCCATCGCAACAACTTCGCATGATCTTTATTTCTGAACAGACGTTTCAACCGTGGTATTATAGGAGCATACCACATCACCTTGGCAGGAACCCTCTTCCTGGGTGGCTTGCCCTCAATCTCACCAGGGTCATCTTTTCTGATCTTATACCGCAATGCAGTGCATACCGGGCATTTATCCATATTCTCATACTTCTCACCGCGGTAGAGGATGCAGTCATTAGGGCATGCATGTATCTTCTGCACGTCTAATCCTAGAGGGCAGACAAGCTTCTTTGCTTCGTACGTGCTGGCGGGCAATTCGTTCTTTCTTGGAAGCATCTTCTTCATCAGTACCAGCAACTTTTCGAATGACGAGTCAGTCACACCGGTCTCTGCCTTCCACTTCAGCAATTCCAGTGTGCTACCCAACTTCTTCTGGCCATCTTCACAAGTTGGGTACAACAATTTGTTGTGGTCCTGTAACATCTGCTCGAACTGCAACCTCTCCTTTTCTGTGTCGCAGCCTCGCCGTGCTTCAGAAATGACCCGGCCAAGATCATCAGCGGGCTCATCTGGTTCCCGTTCTGCACCCTGATCTTCTTCTTCATTGTCTTCCATTGCAGTATCAGCATACTCAGGGAACATAGATCGGTAGTTGTCATCATCGTTCTCTTCTTCTTCATCGTCGTCTTCCATCATAACCCCTCTTTCTCCGTGCTTGGTCCAAACATTATAGCCCGACATAAAACCGGACCGAAGCAGGTGGCTCTGAATGACTCTTGAGGAAGTGTAATCCTTCTCATTCTGACATTCAACACATGGACAAAACATATAGCCACCACCATGCTTGTTCGCATCGGCCGCATCTCGAAAAGAATGCATGCCTTCTCTGTAAGCGGCGGTGCGTCGATCACCGTACATCCATGGATGGCTCATCTGCGTCATGCAACAGTATATCAAACACAATCATGATCCTAAAAATTAGTACCGCACGGTCTAAACGAGGAAATATAGTTGCTAACCTTTTAGAATAAGTGGAAATAAAGAGGAAGAGGCTTAAGCGTGGCTCGGGCACCACATATCGTAGTTGTGTTCGGTGAACTGAAGCGGCATCGCTCTAACACACATTTCAACAAACACCTCTAGTGCATCCAAGCAAAAAGGTGAGCTAGCACACACCCACACTCATCCATCCAAGAAAAATGCAAGGAAGAGGGGAGAGAGGGGCTGCGGCCAATATATAGGCAGAGGACTTTAGTCCCGGTTTGAGACACAAACCGGGACTAAAGGGGGCGCACATGCGGGCCGCTCAGCGCATAGCCCTTTAGTCCCGGTTTGTGTCTCAAACCGGGACTAAAGGCTCGTTACGGGCCGGGACTAAAGCCTCCCGGGCGGCTGGCGAATTTGGGGCGACGTGGCCGGGCCTTTAGTCCCGGCCCAGATGGAGGCCGGGACTAAAGGGTCCAGGCCAAAGGCCCTTTTTCCACTAGTGCCTATAGAGGATCTAATGGTGGATGGTGGGTGTATAGCTACCACCGGTGGTAGAAGGCTATTTTGCTTTTAGTGATAGATACATCCGTATTAGCGAAGAGTAATATGGGTCGGAGGGAGTACTTCCTCTGACCCATATTACTCTTCACTAACATGGATGTATTTAGATATATTTTAGATCTAGATACATCCATAATAATAATGAGTAATATGAGTCGGAGAGAGTACTTGTCTTCCTTTCCCATGTGGTCCCATGTGGCCGCTTACTATGTACTCTCATGTAATTGTCAAAAAAAAATACTATGTACTCTCATGTCACACGATAGAGTTCCCTTTCGTTAGGGTTTGGGTCTCTCACGGCACCGACTGACTTTGAGATATTCCTTCCCTAATCCCTTCCTCTTCGTCTTTTCACTGCCAAAGTACGGGCTACATGAGACGATCTAGCATCATTGTCCACCCTTGAATCTCGTGCAACGCGGAGGTGGGAGGTTTTAGGGTTTGGGGTCGTTATCTATTGGAGGGGCGATCCTTGATAACAAGCAGTCGTGTGCTTCAATCAATGGAGGTGACATAGGAATTGAATCGATGATGCAACAACTAGTTTTAAGGGAGGATGGCTTTGATGTTGTGATCTTTGAGGAAGAGGTACACAGAAGCAGTACATTGGCTTGACATCACTAAGGTTTTCACAAAAGGAGACTACTCAACCTGACGGTTCTTTAAGAACATGCGTTCTACCTGGCCGGCGCCCTCGACCCCGTGCCCAGCCCAGCGGCCCAATACAAATGGACCGCGCCGTCCGGGGTGACTCATTGCAAGCCTAAATATGCGCTGGGAATGCGTCGGTTGGTTTGTAGTGTTGACGACCAGTTGGGAACCCCAAGAGTAAGGTGTGATGAGCATAACGGTAAGTTTTCCCTCAGTTATGAAACCAAAGTTTAATCGACCAGTAGGATAAAGAAACCACTTCTGAAGGTTGTTGCTAGCTGACTTTGGCAATGGCACCAGAATAATCATTGACGGCGCCTAGAAAATGTCTAGTGCGTAGCTTCGGTGCCAGCAGCAATGTGGAACCTGCACACAACACAACCAAGATACTTTGCCCCAACTTGCAGTGAGGTTGTCAATCTCACTGGTTTGTTGAAAACAAAGGATTAAACGTATCGTGTGGAAAAAGAAATTTATTTGCAGTAAGTAAATAAATAATGCTTGCGGAAAGTAAACGGTGCTTGCAGTAGATGATAATATATGTAAAAGAATGGACCAGGGTCCATAGTTCACTAGAGGTGTCTCTCCATAAAGATAAATAACATGCTGGGTAAACAAATTACAGTTGGGCAATTGACAAAATAAAGAATGCATAACAATGCATGTACATGTCATGAAGATCACCAAGAGATTCACTTGGTCATTACAATATAATACATAGAACGTAATCCAACTGCATCTACGACTAATAACCCATCGCGGTATCCTAACGACATGGGTCCATCATCAGTAGCAGTATGTAGACACTCACCATGATGGCTAAGAGAAAAGAAAGAATGCCCAACTGCCGTGTACCGCGTAGAATACGCGTCGACGACACAGTAATCGCCCCGCTCATTGCGTGCTCCAGAACAAACAACTGGTGTGGTACGATACTACAATTTTGGTTGAATTTAACTATTTTCTGAAACGGAAAATTTTTGTCCGTTACACAATAGTTCATCGTCATAAACATCGTTGTACATTGGATTAAAGCTAGCGTTGAGGGCTGCTGTTACATGCTACTACACCGGGAGGATTATCCTCGAAAAAAAAGACCGGCCGGGAGATTACAACGAACTTATAAGAATGCTAACTACCATATATACGACTTCTAAAACTCCTCGGTAGGTGAGGTAGGCTATACAACAAACAAATAAACAAGCAAACAAACTCTAGCTGCATGCAGGAAGAACAGCGCCTGCAAGCTTAACTATAATCACAAGGAAGAACAAATCTTGTTCGGGCACATCTCCAGTGAGGCCCCCATCCTTGTGCGGGTTACTGTGGTTTCGCTTCACCCCGGACAAAGGCCCACTTGTCAGCCCAATAAAAAAAATCAGGTGCTGTCTTCTTCTTTCTGTGGCTAGCCACCGCGTCTCCACCTCCGAGCACCCCTGTCAGCCGGCGGCTATCCTCCCCTTGCCCATCTCCAGCGGATCTCCTCCCCCTGCCCCATCTCCGGCGGATCACCTCCCCTGCCCCATTCCTGGCCGGCCAGCGACGAGTTCGGGGCGGCGCGGGGCGACTGCCGCCCTGGAGGTGGTGGCCGGCGGCGGGGTGCCGGCGGTGGGGGTGGCCGGCAGGTGGGTAGAGGTTAGGGATGACTTCCTTTTTTTTCATTTTTCTATTTTTTATTTTTAATTGGACTGACAAGTGGGTCCCTGTCCATGTCAGCACATATAGAACCAGCTTAGCACTTACAGGTGGGTCCCACCTATCAGATTCAGTGTCAATTCGCGTCCAACTCGCGATCAGTGCGAATTGAAAAAAATTACCCGAAAAGTCGTGGTATTTTGTGATTAAAACGTAAAGTCGTGGTTTTTCGAAATTCCACCTTCAATGTCGTGGTTTTATGCTAACTACCCACCCGTCGGTTAACGTCCTTCGACGGAAGCGAGCCGCCTGCTGCCACGTCATTCTTACAGGTGGGTCCCGCATGTCGGAATCGCTGTTAATCGGCTGAAATTTGACAATCAGTGCACATTGCTAGCAATTTGCTAGAAACTTGTGGTTTTTTGCAATTCAAACGTAAAGTCGTGGTTTTTCGAAATTTAGTCTTTAATGTCGTGGTTTTATGCTAACAACTCGACGAAAGTGAGGCCCCCATCGTCGCCGACGACCGTGTCGTTTGTCTTTGTTGTTGCAGCCTGAGGTTCCGCTTCGGGACCGTATTTCGCGGACGGCGGCGGCGTGAGCTTAACCATGGCTGCGCCGGCAAGCTAACAAAGAAAACCAGGTAAAAGCGGGGCAAATGCAGCGGATCGGATTGTAATCAGTACACGAAATAAGTAAGCAATTTTTTAGAGAACATACACTGTGTTGCTCTCGATCGGGCGGAGGTCGTAGCGCGGCTCTGCCTGCTATGGAAGTGCTCGGATCGATGGAGGTCAGTTTCTCTGGACGGGACGAGAGGAGGAAGACGTTCTAGCTCTAGATGCAGGCGACGGCCTAGTGCCGTTTTCTGCTAATCCCTCTCGTCGCGCAAGACGGGGCTATATAGACGACGAGGTCCTTTGCTTCTTAACCAAGGAACACGGAGCTACGGCGCCACCGCCCAGCTAAACCTTCTAGAGTAGTTCAGTAGCTAATTACGAACTGCCACGTACTGCGTACATGTATGTGGTTATCCTAATTGTGCCCCCATGCGAAATTGACGGGAAACAACATAGAAAATCCCAAACCAACCACCCACGTCCTGTCATCTCTCCCGACTTGAAACAAACTTGAAACTGGGGCCGCCCGAAATGGAATGGGTTTTAAATTATCTTTATCTTATTGGATTCCAGTCTTTTGATTGGTCCACTTGGTTTCTGTATGTATTCGTCATTAAACTTTCTGCCGTAGCATTTTCTAACGGTCGGCCGGGTTTTTTGTTGTTGAGAATAATCCGGCCCCTATATTCAAAACCTCACAATGTTCGGAATGCACACGCCATCGGTCGGATTATCAAACCAAAAGTAGCGACCTATGGCCGAACCAAAAACTAAACGAGCCAAGACATGGGGCTCTTTATTAAACACATTCTTATCATGCACTAGCGTGAAACAAGAGAAGTTCGATGTGCATGCCTTGATCTCCTAGAGAACCTGACTATACTTCCCCAAGTTCAGGTCCTTCATAGCCGAGACCACCGCGAGGCAGTCGCTTGCTATCTTGGGCATGAATGACTAGGCCTCCCACGCACAATGGGTGGGCTAGGCTGTCCATGTGGCCGCTTACTATCTACTCTCATGTCAGACCATAGAGTTACCTCTCATCAAGGTTAGGGTCTCTCGCAGCGTCGGCCAATGTTGAGCTATTCCTTCCTTTATCCCTTCCTCCCCATCATTTCACCGTCGAAGTTCATGCTGGCCAAGAGACGATCTTGCATCATTGCCCACCCTTGAGTCTCATGTGACCTGGAGGTCGGAGGTTGTACCGTTCCGGGTCACTATCTATTGGAGGGGCGATCCTAGATAAAAAGCGATAGTGTGCATCATTCAATGGAGTGACGAAGGAATGGAATCGATGATGCAACACCTGGGTTTAAGGGATCTTTGAGGAAGAGGTGCAACCATCGACCAAAGAAGTATGTTGGCTTGCCATCAATGGGTTTTCACAAAAGGAGACTACTCAACCTGATGCTTCTTTAAGAACACATGTTCTGCCTGGCCGCCGACACCCTCGAGCTCATGTCCTGTCAGTGAGGAAAGGATGGCGGGGAAAGAAGGGCTAGGTAGAGGCAGGAGAAGCGGGGATGGTCAGCGGCGCGGTAGGGAAGGGCTGTGTGCGCTCGATGGGGATTCTCGCTGACAGAGGCAACAGGGAACACTGGGGTTGAAATTTCATCTTGGCGGTTGGCCTCTCTCGCGTGATGAAAAATTGTTTTAGAGCAGTCGACATGTGATATATATATTTGCATCACATGGGGGAAAATTTAGAGCTGCCCCATTATTTTTACGTCACCAAAACATTTTAGGTCATCTATTAGAGACCATTTAACGAGGTGATGTAAAAGTTAGATTTAGGGCACCTCTCTTGTTTTACTTCATCAATTGGAAGATGTTGTTACTGAGTCATCCACAACTGCTCCTCAACACTCCACATCTCTTCAACTGCTCCGCTTCTAAAGGCATGTCAGACGGCCTGACGCAAACGGAATGCGGAAGTCCATTTGCGTATGAACGGACATGTGGGCAGTGAAACTCTAGCACAGCAGCCCAACGTACATGGACCACGGAGACTCTTTCCAAGCCTAAATTTGCGTTGGTAATGCTTCATCCCAAACAGCAAACGCGTATGCGTGCGTCTTCTCGCTCATAGCCCCGGGCCTGCTTGGCAGTGGTTGTGGATGCTACGTCTTCTGCGCGATGCTTTCCCTTCCGCATCGCCCTTAATGGCCTGTTACGCCTTTAGTGCGTGGCAGCTTCGGTGCCACCATCAATGACTTGCGTGCTTGGAGTCCCGCACCAATATTGATGGTGGTCAGGCCCCTCAGCCTTTTTAAGCACAAGGATGCGACAATCCCTTGCACTTGCCACTTCCAGCCGCCCTGCCCCTATACCACCGACAACACCTCACCGGTGCCATGGGAAAGTCCTTGCCATTCAAGAAGGTCAAGAATGACCACGACGCCGTGTCCTTTAGGGCGAAGCGAAAGCGTTGACTATGTGTGGTTGTTGTACAAAAACAACACATCAGCGGGGTGGTACGACGTCCACCTCCCCGGAGGCTGGCACCTCAATGCGAGGAGGATGCCGGTGCCACGCGAAGCGAGGGCGCGGGGCGATGAGATCAGGCGATGTGGCCATGTGGGACACTTTCAGGCCAAGCGAGTGGGACGCGCATCTAAATAACTGGAGTGAGTCTACAATGAAAATCGGAGTAATAGAAAAGGTTCATCAAAATGTACCAACATGGCCGAGATATTGGTTAACTTGGGACTTTTCGGCTAGGTTCAGGGGATAAGTTTACAAGGTTTGGTGGCGTCCATTGGTGTGGCAAGTATCGCCTGTACGTGTACTGCTACAACTCTCTGCGGATAGCCTGGAGCTTCTACGATCCTTCCTTGGTGGACGGTGGCGGTTGCTTTGTTTTATTTGCATGCACTATCAGCCTAGTCAGAGGGTTGACACTGGTGACCTCCTATATCTAGCTCTATTACTCAGTACCATCGTACGTATTTCAGCCTGGACCCTGGAGTTGTAGCAACAACGACGTGTCGACGTTCCACGACGTGACGGTTCGTCATCATGCGTGGACACCGCCAGGAGCACATCAATCTCATTGAGCTTGATGCCTCAATCAGTTCGTTGATCTGGTCGGTATAGCGTCTAGGACAGCAGGACACGAGCCGTGAGCGCGAAGATAAACGCGTCGTCGTGGTATAGCCGGCCAAAACCAAGTAGTTGGTGGCTCCTTTTTTAGATTATAAATTCCTTTTTATACCCCTAGTTTGATATTTGTGACACTAATGACTCCATTTAATAACAAAAAAACAACTCTCATTTACTAAATGATTAAAAGGTGTATGTGCAAACTGATAAAAGTTTTACTAAACGGGGTAAGTAGAGAGCATAATTTATATTAAATTAAATGAGGTAATTGGTGTCACACATACCAAACTATGGGGTAAAACATGGAACTAAATTTTTTTTTTAAGCTCGTTGCGTTGTGAAAATGAGAAAATTGGTTCCGGAAAGCTGGGCAAAGAGTTGAATGAATTCAACAAGTAAACAATAACGATCTATATATACCAAACGTTAAAAGGGGCTTTCTACATAATAAATACACATCATATGGAATCATATATTTACACTAGGCAGCTCGTAATTTACATAAGCAATACATACACATCAGAAGAATAAGACACATTAGGCTCTCATCTTACATAAGCAATATACATATTTACATGTACGTCACAATAACATTCTCTCACTAACTGAAGAAACATACTACTAATTATGTGGCTTTGTACACTGAAAGGCCAAGGATGAACAGGCAGTCCCTAGCTTGCTTTGTCCTTTTATTGGGATAAAAAAGTTGCAGGGTAATGGAGGCTTGAAAGCAGACGGCTCTATATCTCCCTGTCAATAATACAAAATTAAGTAATGGTTAGCATTCGCAGATCGGCCCATGGGGCTACGAACTCAGAGTCGCAGACATTGCAATTTACACACCAACGTGGAGGAGCTAAATGGAGAAGAGAGATAAAGGTGATAGCTGATAAATCACCTGTCGTCGTCGGTCAGTTCGTCACCACGGTAGAAATACAGCTCTCCGTCGGGACCAACGACTGTATCGTTCACATTAGTATCATCAGGTTCCTTGTAGTCCGGACCTTCTCCCTCTGGATCAACCACCGTCTCGGTCGGCTCATCGTCCGCCGGAGACGGCCGCGGCGTTAGCTCGTCGTCCATATCAGCACCGATCGACCAGCTCGATCGCCTGAAAACAAAAGATCGTACTAGGTAAGACGAGAACATAAGCAGCAGAGGATCAGCAATGCAATGGTCCACAAAATGATATAGATCATCATGAGAGAAAACCTTTGCAAGATCCTGTGATTCCTGTCGCTTTTGGCTAGCTAGCTGCAGGTGGAGGAGAGCTTGACGAACGGTGGTTCTGGCCAGGCTTGACATCCGGCTCTGCTTATATGGACGACGTTGGAAGTTTCCACATGGGCTTTTTCTTCGTAGCCAAGGAAAACGAGCACGTGGATTGGGAGACTGTTTCGTAATGCTTTCAGCGTACTAGGCGACGTCTAAACGTCCCGCGACGCATTCTGGCTTGACTTCTAGCTAGCTTGACTCCGCCGCGCCGCTGCGAAACATCCACCGACCCATCGTCGATATCCTAATTAACGACGCGGGTCTAGCGTCAGCCAGTGCATTCTTTATGTGTTCTTATTATTGGATTCCAGCCTTTTGATTGGTCAGCTTTGCTTCAGTTTTCGTTATCGCAGTTTTTTTCCTCACTAGGGTAAAAATGGCCAATCACACAGGGGTTTATCTATGCCATTTAATTTTAGTTCATTTACGCCCAATTCATGTTCTCACTAAATGTCTCCAATGTAACAATGGAGGTGAATTTGTCAACACCTCTCTTCCCTCTCTCTTCTACAATTTGTATGTATTCTCTTTCTGCTTTTTTTTCTATGAATAGTTTTTTTTCACGCATATCCCTTCCCGTATGATGTTGCCCAAGTAGCTGGGTTTAGTAGCACCATCAATATTAAGTTTAACCCTCTCCAAGAATTTAAGTTTAATCCATCCAATTTAAGGTTGTCACCATTTAAATCTTCAGTTCTTGTAGCTTGCACTAGTAGAAAAATGGGCAACGGTCTACGCCTTTAGTACCGGTTCCCGTATGAACCGGTACTAAAGGGTGTATTAGTACCGGTTCATTCGCCCAGCCGGCCGAGCAAGATCAGTACCGGTTCGATGGGGGCCTTTTGTACCGGTTCATACATGGAACCGGTACTAAAGGGTTTTAGTGGGCCAGAGCTGAACCTTTAGTACCGGTTCATATGAAGAACCGGTACTAAAGGGGCCCTGCCCTATTACTTCAAGCGCCCGATCATCCCTGCATCTCATTTTCCCTTCTTCTCTCTCACATTTCCAAACATTTTGCACCTCTCACACTCCAATAAATCTTCATTTGTATCCACCATTTTATCAAGATTGACGGCACCGATCTATCTAAGGGTTAGCAATATCATCCTTTCTTCCGGCGTTCCTAATTTAGCTCATTTCTTTGCTAGTTTAACTCGTATTATTTTTCTAGTGCTAGCAAGGTGTTTGATGAAATGCCTAAGTTAGGGATTTCATTCTTTTTGTATGCAATTGAGCTCGAATTAAAGTATGATTTGTAGGTTTTAGTATCGTCCCTGTCCTCACCGCCGTCGATCGCCAGCGTCTTCCCCTAGCCGGCACTGTACCACCTCGGTGAGCCTCTTTTTTTTAATAAAAAAAACTTAGTTTTATGTGATGAACTTGAATATTAATTAAGTTGGTCACTCATATATCCATGATGTTGTGTAATTAATGATTTTTGATATACTTATATAATGCAGATGAATCGACAATGGATGTACGGTGACCGATGCCATCCCGACTTCATTACTAGCATGCATTATTTTCTCAACGTGGCGGAGGCAAACAGGCGGCCGAATGGTTTCATTTATTGTCCATGTAGTTCCTATAGGAATACGAAGGATTACTCTACCTCAAAGACCCTTCACTTCCACCTGCTTGAGAATGGTTTCATGCCCGGCTATAATTGTTGGACCAAGCACGGAGAAAGAGGGGTTATAATGGAAGGCAACGAAGAAGAAGAGGATAGTGACAACTATCCTATGTTCACTGAAGACGGTGATAGTAGTATGGGGGAAGACGAAGCTGAAGAAGAGCCCATTTTTGATGAGCCCATTTTTGATGACCCCGATGACGATTTGGGTCGGGCCATTCTTGATGCGAAGATAAACTGCGGAAGTGAAAAGGAGAGGTTGAAGTTGGAGAAAATGTTAGAGGATCACAACAAACTGTTGTACCCAAATTGCGAAGATGGCCAGAAAAAATTGGGTACCACACTGGAATTGCTGCAATGGAAGGCAGAGAATGGTACTTCTGACAAGGGATTTGAAAAGTTGCTGAAAATAATAAAGAAGATGCTTCCAGGGGAGAACGTATTGCCCTCTAGTACGTACGAAGCAAAGAAGGTTGTCTGCCCTCTAGGATTAGAGGTGCAGAAGATACATGCATGCATCAATGACTGCATCCTCTACCGCGGGGAGTACGAGAATTTGAATGCATGTCCGGTATGTGGTGCATTGAGGTATAAGATCAGGCGAGATGACCCTGGCGATGTTGAGGGCGAGTCCACCCACAGGAAGAAGGTTCCTGCGAAGGTGATGTGGTATGCTCCTATAATACCACGGTTGAAACGTTTGTTCCAAAACAAAGAGCATGCCAAGTTGTTGCGATGGCACAAAGAGGACCGTAAGAAAGATGTGATGCTGAGACACCCCGCTGACGGATCGCAGTGGAGAAAAATCGATAGAAAGTACAAGTCATTTTCAGATGACGCAAGGAACTTAAGATTTGGTCTAAGTACAGATGGCTTTAATCCTTTCGGGGAGCAGAGCTCCAGTCATAGCACCTGGCCAGTGACTCTATGTATCTATAACCTTCCTCCTTGGTTGTGCATGAAGCGGAAGTTCATTATGATGCCAGTGCTCATCCAAGGCCCGAGGCAACCCGGCAACGACATTGATGTGTACCTGAGGCCATTGGTTGAAGAACTTTTACAGTTGTGGCGTGAAGAAGGTGTACCTATTTGGGATGAGCACGAACAAAAGGAATTTAACCTACGAGCGTTGTTGTTTGTAACCATCAATGATTGGCCTGCTCTTAGTAACATTTCAGGACAGTCAAACAAGGGATACAATGCATGCACACACTGTTTAGGTGAGACTGACAGTATATATTTGAGAAACAAGAATGTGTACATGGGGCATCGTCGATTTCTTCCAAAACAACATCAAGTAAGAAAGAGAGGAAAGCATTTCAGAGGTGAGGCAGAAGACCGAATGAATCCTACCCGCCCTACTGGGGATGTTATATATGATATGGTCAAGGATTTAAAAGTGATCTTTGGAAAGGGTCCTAGCGGACAATCTGTTCCGCATGATGTTGACGGACATGTACCCATGTGGAAGAAGATGTCTATATTTTGGGAGCTACCCTACTGGAAAATCCTAGAGGTTCACTTTGCAATCGACGTGATGCACGTGACGAAAAATCTTTGCGTGAACCTGCTAAACTTCTTGGGCGTGTATGGGAAGACAAAAGATACACCGGATGCACGGCACGACCAGCAATGTATCCACGAAGGAAACAACCTGAATCCAGAGAAGTATCAAGGTACTGCCAGCTACGCTCTTACCAAAGAAGAGAAGGAGATCTTTTTTGAAGTCCTGAGTAGCATCAAGGTCCCGTCTGGCTTCTCATCGAATATAAAGGGAATAATAAACATGTCAGAGAAAAAGTTTCAAAACCTAAAGTCTCATGACTGCCACGTGATTATGACACAATTACTTCCGGTTGCATTGAGGGGGCTTCTATCAGAAAATGTTCGAGTACCCATTGTGAAGCTATGTGCGTTCCTCAATGCAATTTCTCAGAAGGTGATCAATCCACTAACTCTACAAAATTTACAGAAGGATGTGGTGCAATGTCTAGTCAGCTTCGAGTTGGTGTTCCCACCATCCTTCTTCAATATTATGACGCATCTCCTCGTTCACCTGGTCGAAGAGATTAGTGTTCTCGGTCCTGTATTTCTACACAACATGTTCCCCTTTGAGAGATTCATGGGAGTCTTAAAGAAATACGTTCATAACCGTGCTAGGCCAGAAGGAAGCATCTCCAAGGGCTATGGAACAGAGGAGGTCATTGAGTTTTGTGTTGACTTTATTCCTGACCTTAAGCCGATCGGTGTTCCTGAATCGCGCTATGAGGGGAGACTGCGTGGAAAAGGCACGCTAGGAAAGAAAGCAACAATGTGTATGGACGGACATTCTTTCACTCAAGCACACTACACAATTCTACATAATTCCAGCTTGGTGGCTCCGTACAAAGTGGAACACAAGAATATTTTACGCTCTGAATACCCGGAGCAACGTGAAGATTGGATTGATGGAGAACACATGAAGACTTTCGGCGGTTGGTTGCAAACACGGCTCATGAATGTCACTGATGAAGAACAGCTATACTTGTTGGCCAAGCAACCATCTTCGACTATATCGACATTTCAAGGGTACGAGATAAATGGGAATACATTTTACACATTCGCCCAAGATAAAAAGAGCACCAACCAAAACAGTGGTGTCCGCTTTGATGCAGCAGAGGACAATGGGAAGAAGGTCACATATTATGGGTACATAGAGGAGATATGGGAACTTGACTATGGACCTAATTTCAAGGTCCCTTTGTTCCGGTGCAAATGGTTCAACCTGAAAATGGGGTACAGGTAGACCCGCAGTACGGAATGACTACAGTGGATCTCAAGAATCTAGGGTACGACACCGAACCATTCGTCCTAGCCAGTGAAGTGGCTCTGGTTTTTTATGTGAAGGACATGTCTACCAAACCGAAAAAAAGAAAAGATAGGCAAGAGGACACATCATACGATGAGCCAAAGCGCCACATAGTTCTTTCAGGAAAAAGAAACATCGTGGGAGTAGAGGACAAGACAGACATGTCAGAAGATTATAATAAGTTTGATGATATTCCACCCTTCAAGGTGAAAACTGACCCAAGCATCATTTTAAATAATGAAGATTGTCCATGGCTGCGTCGCAATCAGAAGAAAGGGAAACACAAGAAGAAAACTCAGAAGACTAGATAGGGATCATAACTTGTGTATCTCAATATGGAAATCACTTTCCCATTTATTTTTGTGTAATGATGTTATTGTATGAGGGAAATTTTTCCGAGGCGGAGCTTCTGAAGATGCCGCGGGAGATTTCCCAACCCTTTACCCAAAACTGTTAGAGGAGATAGAGTCTTTCACGGGCTTCTCATCGAGCAGTGCATCCACCCACGCGTCCTTATCCTGCCGACATCTTTAGTCTCGGTTGCACCCACCAACCGGGACTAAAGGTTACCCACACATCCTTATCCCACCGACCATTTTGTTAGATGACACAAAAACCACCTTTAGTCCCGGTTGTACCCACCAGCCGGGACTAAAGGTTAGATGGTTCCCCGCGCCACTGCGTTCCCGCCTATTTTCTTCCCGCGCTTTCCACCGCTTCTACTTTGGCTTGTTCCTCCGACAGGGGCATCGTGTGTCCACCCACGCGTCCTTATCTCATCGAGCAGTGCATCCACCCACGCGTCCTTATCCTGCCGACATCTTTAGTCTCGGTTGCATCCACCAACCGGGACTAAAGGTTACCCACACGTCCTTATCCCACCGACAGTTTTGTTAGATGACACAAAAACCGGGACTAAAGGTTCCCGCATATTTTCTTCCCGCGCTTTCCACCGCTTCCCGCCTCCGTCTTCCCGCCATTTTTCACTATATATATGTAGGCTTGGCCTCCATTTACATATCACATCTAGACTCATATCTGCAAACCTCATCACTCTCTTCCATGGCTTCCATCGTATCTCTAACCCCCCAGGAGGCGGAGGCGCTTTGCGCCTCAAACTACCCCTGCCCGCCGGGCTACCGCGTCCCCACCGGCTGGATGCTGAGCGTCGGAGGCGTACCGGTCCCTCCTGTCCCTGTAGGTGTGGCGCGCCAGATGGCCATCACGAACCACTACTATTTCGAGCTCACGCCAGAGCAGCGGAGGAATCCTCAGTGGCATCCCGACTACAGCCCGACTTGGGACGCCTTCTTCATCAATCGGCGTGAGAGTGCGCTTGCCAGGCACGAGGAGGACGGCTCGCCTCGTTCGAACTTCAACGAGGCCGGCCGTCGGCTATGGTGGCGCGGCCGGACTCTCCAGAGCGTCATGGCCTACCGTGGTCCCCGCCTGCGCTACCCTCAGTCTCAGCCCACGCGTGCTCACCAGTCGAGGTTCGACTACCGCGACCCCGATGCTAGCGACGATGACACCGGCGACTACGACGACTACACTGGCGACGTTTATAGGGCTAGGCACGACTATGACTGAATCACTCCAACATTCGAAAACAAGCTCGGCCGATTATGACCTAATCCGGCCATGTATCTTAATTTTCAGTTGAGATATGTACTTCTTTTCCTGTTCAATCGTTTTCCCGCCCTTTTTCTTTCCGCCTTTTTCTTTCCGCCCTTTTCTTCCCACCATTTTCCTCTCACGGACGCAGCGTGCCGCCGCGCTAACCGACACTTAATTATTAAGCGAACATATGATCAATAGAAACTGCAACCGAAAAATCAAATATAACTAATCAAAAAGAAAATCAAACATAACTAATCAAAAGAAAATAGGAAATCAAATATAACTAATCAAATATAAGTAATCAAAAATAAAATCAAATATATCTAATCAAAAGAAAAAAGAAAATCAAATATAACTAAGCAAAAATAAAATCAAATATATCTAATCAAAAGAAAATAGAAAATCAAATATAACTAATCAAAAACAAAATCAAATATATCTAATCAAAAGAAAAAAGAAAATCAAATATAACTAATCAAAAATAAAATCAAATATATCTAATCAAAAGAAAAAAGAAAATCAAATATAACTAATTAAATATAACTAATCAAATATAACTAATCAAAAATAAAATCAAACATATCTAATCAAAAGAAAATAGAAAATCAAATATAACTAATCAAAAATGAAAATCAAAAGAAACTGCAAAAGAAAAATCAATAGAAACGGCAAAATAAAAATGAAACGAAAATCAAAAGAAACAGCAAAAGAAAAATCCAACGAAAAGCAACAGAAAAATCAAAAGAAAAAAGAAACAAATCTTTGGTACCGGTTGGTGGAAAGAACCGGTACCAAAGGTTAATAGAGCGAATATAATTTCCGTAAATACCTTTGGTACCGGTTTCTGTTACGAACCGGTACTAAAGGTGACCTTTAGTACCGGCTCGTAACAGGAACCGGTACCAAAGGCCCTTAGGCCTTTTTCTACCACGCGCCGTCGCCAAACACGCGCGCAGACACAGCAAAAACACGCCGCCGCCCTAGCCGTCGCCGTCGCCCTAGCCGCGCCGCCGCCGCCCGAGACCGCGCTGCCGCCGCCCAAGACCGCGCTGCCGCCGCCCTAGCCGCGCCGCCGCCGCCCGAGACCGCGCTGCCGCCGCCCAAGACGCCGCTGGCCTCGCTGCCCCCCTCCTCCTCCTCGTCCTGCAACCCGGCCGATTCAGGTGCGTTGCCTCCTTCACTCTAGTTTTTCTAACTCTTGATATCTCAGCCTGCTACTGTAGAAAATGATATCTCAGCTTCTTACCAATGTTGGTACTTTATAGCAGATGCATAGAAAGAACCAAGTTAATCGGAACATTAGCTTTCATGAATTATTATTTGTTGAATGAGAACAGCAAGATCAACTTTTGCTTGACAGAAAATTGAAGACAGGTCATTGTATGAATCCTAATATGAAAAAGCTTATTGCATCTACTGACATTTCAGCTTATTGCATCTAGAACTGACATTTCAGTGTATTCCTGGGAGATACCAAGTCTCTGGTATAAATAGTCTTGATGCAAAGAGTAGGGCATGCAAGCAAAGGAATGGTTTTAGACTATCAGGTTTATCTTGGTTCTACTATGCTTAACTGAATGGCCCAGCTTTTTGTCATTATTGGTCCTTCTACAAGATTCTGCTGCCAGTTAGTGAGGTCACCAAATGGTCATTTGAATTTACTATTAGTTCATATAACACTATTTTATTAAACTTATAAATATATTTAGGCATCAGTAGTTAGCATTCCCAAATAGAATTATAAACACGAATCGTGAACCTTATGGTTTTCCTGGATTCTGGTTCTGCTACCTAGACAAGAAGATATAGTACTCCACTACATGTGCTTCTCTGAAATTAATGGACAAGTTACATAAGAGTTTGCTATCAAGCAATAGTTTTTCTTCTGAAAATAATGGTCAAGCGTAAGCTGGTTCGTAGTACTGAAGGACATGTTCTTTTTTTCTGAAAACAATAATCATTCATAGTATAGTTTCAGGTTCTAATATGCAGCCATCAATCTTAGAAAGGTTCATATACAAGCCTCCTTGATTCTGACAGTGCCATGACTCAAAGGTTAATAGTAAGATTGACAAAAAATGATATTAAATTAAGGAAATACTGGTATGGCACTAAGATGGCATGACATTGAAGATAATTGCAGATTGAGTAATAGGCTTGGTGTTCTCTACCTTCTTCATTTTAACTGCCACCTTCTTCATGATCTTTCTTTATAGTCACCTTCTCCTTGCTGATAAGTTATTGTCAAGGTTATCACAAATATTTACTTGCTGATTTGTTCTCTATCCCCACATTGTCTCGGGTGCTTGTGTTAAAACAAGAACATGATAGAACTACTGCAGGTTACACACACCAACAGTCAAATACAAAATATGCTCTTGTGATACTTATATACGTACATAGTTGGAGGATAGCTAATTACACCAAATTGTTTTAGCTATAATATGTGACAGTCAAGCCCTATTGAGAATGATCTTATATGCTTAAGCCTGCACATCTATGACCTTCCATACTGCTTTCGCTCAAATAGAAAACCGCAAACCTGCAAGATGCAACTAGAGGTATATAAGTTGGTTGTGTAGAGCGTTTTTTCTGCCAAGAATAGTAGCTATTCTTATATGGTTGTGTAGGCAGTGAGCTTATATATATGATCTTATATGCTTAAGCCTGCACATCTAGATAGCGAGTATCATCCTGTTGCCATTCTTATATGGATAAAGTGGTATTGTTTCCGAGAACCAGATACACAGTCTATCCAATGTTCTTAGGAATGTCTCAAAAGAAGGTTTTATGTGCATCACTTTTATGTGTATGATCTCAAATTTGATTGTGGAATACAAGCTGGTGTGCTGTTGGGTAAGTATATGTTCAAGTTTAGTGCTCTCAGCAGCCTCCCGGTTGCGGTGACCATGTCAACTAGAAATCTTGTATATGAAAAGTTGTATATGAAAAGTTGTATATGAAAAGTTGTATATGAAAAGTTGTATATGAAAATTTGTACTGAAATTGCACTGGCGTCTGTGTTCTGCTCATTTTTAGTTGTGTGTTGTTTTATGTTCTGATGACATGCCTGCTGCAATGCTGTGTTTGATGGGCATGATCATTGGTGATTTATATGGGAATGTAACAGAATTCTCAGTAAAAATATATTGTACAGCATTCTCAATATATTGACTCATGGCCGTGTGTTTAGTAAAGTGTTGTTGCAATCTGGAAAGCTTCTGATGCAAAAGAGTAGATTGCATGAGACATTCATGTCTTATTTTTTGGCAATGCAACTCCTCTGGTTTATAATTTTTGTTATATGTGATGGTTGTTAGGTGTTAGTAACAACCAATTTTGAATGGTGAATATTGTAAAAGATGCCCCAAAAAATTCAGAATCCCAAAATAGAGAAATATTAGGTGTTAGTAATAACCAATTTTGAATGGTCATAAGATCTACATTTTGATAATTCTGATAACTTAAAATGACATAGTCCCCTTCATCCGAGATGAGGACTGAGAACAATAATTGCACTTAATTTTGCAGTGACATTGAGCTATGGAGGACGACACCTTCATCCGAGATGAGGAGCGAGAAGAAATGGTGCAGAAAATGATATTTGAGAGTGCCCGTGGACCGGAACCCAATGGAGAACCCGATGGAGATGACGATGATTTCGGGTCACAATTTTTGAACGATGTCGGTGAGGGACTTGAGTCTGAAGAAAGAAGAGACAACGAAGTGTCCTTAATAAACTCCGGCGAGGTGTATATCAAGGCTATATGTTCATCACTTGATGCATTGATTTATTTGTATTACACTTATTAACGAATCATTTTTCTTTTAGCCTTCTGGATCATCGAGCAAATCTGTTAAAAAGCAACGAGGCCCGACGCAACGTCTAAAGGGCGAGGGTAGGTTAGCCCTCACCGCATTTAAGGCTAGTGGTCAACCGGTGGAGCCCAAAGAGCACTGCCGTAAATTCATAAACCAGGCTGGAGTTCTTGTTAGGGACCATGTACCGATCAGCATTGTAGAGTGGCATAAGCCGAAGAACGCGGGGGCTGAAGCTAGTTATGTCAATGATACTCTAAAGCTTTTTCTTTGGGACAGTCTACTGACACACTTTAGCCTACCGGAAGACATGACGGAAGGCCAGAAGAAGAAAGTCAAGGAATGGACTCTTAAGAGGATGGCCACACAATTCCAGACTTGGAAGAAAAATTTATGGGCCAGATATGCAGATAAAGATCCAGTATTCACTGGAAGTCTAGTGAAGATAAAAGATCACTGGCCCGCATTTAAGAGCTATAAGAAATCTTCTACTGCTGTGTCCCGATCAGTCACAAATACGAAAAATGCTTCAAAGAAAGAACATTTCCATCATTTGGGGTCAGGTGGCTACAAGACTGCCATTCCGAAGTGGAGAGCATTTGAAGCTAAACTGATGGAGGCAGGAATCACTCCACAGACATGGGACTGGCCCGACCGGTCCAAGTTCTGGTTGTTCGCGCATGGGGCAGGGTTGGACCCAAAGACAGGGCAGATCGTTGCAAAGGGAAAATGGAAGGAAAAAGTTAATGCAATCACGACGCAGCTTATATATGCAATTGAAAAAGTTAGAAAGGGAGAGTACATTCCCGATAGAGAGAATGACGAGCTGACACTTGCTCTTGGGAATGCGGAACACGTTGGACGGATACGAGCCCTCCCAGGTGTCACCATGAAGGAAGCATGGCCGGAGTGCGCTGACACTTATAGAAGCCGTTCGAGAAAGAAGAAGTAGGACTTAGACAGGTTAGCGGAATTGATAAATAGGGTGGAGGTGCTTGAGCAAAATCAGAGGGCACCTGATCAGCCGCTGTTTATACAAGATCCTCAAGCCGATGCCGCCCCATCTCAGCGAAGAAGCAGTGTGGGTTCCTCGCATCTTGAATGTGCAGGAAGCTACCCCGTGGATTATGTCACGGAGAAGACAGATTGCGAGCTACATGTGCAAATGAGGAACGTGTCCGTTAAGGTGGCAGTCGGCTATGTTTACCCAAATGAAGATGGAGCAACGCACCATCATATGCCCATTCCAACTGGCTGTGTTCGTGTCGGGGTGGATGACGTTGTTCCGGGTTTTGAAACAATGGAGCTTGATTTTCCTGGAGGTAACGAAGAGAAGACACTGGCCGATGTCAAGCGCGGTTTCGCCATATGGTCCAAGAAATACATCGTCCTTTTGCCAAGGCCACCGACTCCTCCTCGTAGCAGTCCACATGAGCAGCAAATTCCACATGAGCAGCAATCGCCATCGACTCCGCCTGGTAGCAGTCCACATGAGCAGCAAAGTCCACACCTACCGGAGAGGGACCCCAGCGCGAGTCCACCATCTCGAGATCCTCCGCGTAAGACTGCGTTTTTTAAGCGGAACGGTACGCCGCCTAGGAAGAGACCTAGAAAGGAGAAACCACTGCCGCCTATCGAGAAGTTACCTTGGGAAAGAACTATCGAGGAATGCAGCGAAATCTCTAAGTCGGAGGTGGCAAAACATTTTGCTAAGAAAGTGCCAGAGATACCTTTTGAGAAGGCTCTAGATCCGGTGAAAGTTATTCGTACCGTTGAGAATCTATATGACCCTCCACCATCGCCGCCATCTGACTATAGGCGTTCTATTGAAAAGTCGTATGACGCTATGGTGGAGGTGAAAAAACCCGATCAATCGGTGGTCTCGGCGAAAACTATGAAACAAGTGTACCAGCTCGGAGAACAACCCGTTCAATCGGTCCCCCCTCTCAAGGTGTTTGACGAGAAGGCCGTTGAAAGTTCTCGACAAAACACAATTGATTACCCCATCGCTGAAGTAGTATATCAATTTGTTCAAGGGAAAGATCTGGTCGAGAATATCAGGTCGCTACCAACATGTATGCGTAATTTGAATGCGTGGTACACTAATGCCACAAAGAGAGGGATTGATTGTATCATGGTGCGAGTTAAGGATGAGCACTACTTCCAAGAATACTCTGTGAGCGTTGACTTCCTCGAACTTTTTTCAGTTATACAATCTCCGGGCCATCGACAAATCTATCATCAGTTGCTATTGTCTGTAAGTGATTTATTAATATAATTTGAGAAGTCTTTAGCTCAGCTCATTCTTTGTCTGCAAATTATCCTCAATTTAATCTTTTGTGCGCTATATTATGCAGATCGAAGAAGCTCGAATGCAAAAGGGATGAAATCACGGACATTGGGTTCATTGACCCAGATACAATGCATGAAAAAACCATAGAAGATCCCATCTTTAACAAGGATACACCAGAGACTTTGCTAAGGTTTTTGAAGCGACAACGTGACAAAAAGATAATACTTTGGCCTTACAACTTCAAGTAAGTGTAACTGTCTTATAACACATTCTATTTTGCTCACCATATGTTAAAATTTTAACTGATGACTTATATCTATGACACTACATATTTAAACGTGCGCAGGTTCCACTTTATTCTTATCGTCATTAAAATGTACGATGGAGATGTTGAAGTCTATGACTCACTAACCAAAGAGCCTATACTATACAAGTCGGCTTTTGATATGCTCAAAAGGTAATTTTAATTCTTATCGGTTTTTTCGTTAATTTCCTGATATCAACAAATTAATAACTCTTTTATGCATTTTCTTTTGTCGGGCAGCGTATGGCAAACGTTCATCCAGGAAGATCCGACCGGTGGATGGAAACCGAAGCTGATATGGCGTGCGAACAAAGTAAGTAGTGCTACCTAGGTCCACACACCTTTATCATACTTGATTATTATTTGATTGAATTATATTCTTGTAGAGAAATGCGCGAAACAACCTGAGGGGACTAATCTATGTGGATACTATGTTTGCGAGAACATCCATAAGATTGTCAGCGAGAGAACGAATAATCAAAGGAATAGAGAGGTACGAAAACAATATTCACAAATTTATTTTGTTACCATAACTTGTGCTAAGTTTCAGTCATAATTGTTTGATTGTGATTTGATATATATATATATATATATATATATATACATAGCTCATGTATTCATTTGAATCTCATTCTTTTACAGTTGGCAAGAAAGCGTGACAGGCTCCCAATCGAGCACCGCTTCAAAGCAATTGGCGAGGAATTGGCGGGATTTTTCCTTCGGGACGTCATACCTAACTTCGCAGAGTACCACTATTAATGAAGATCTACATGTAATATATAGTTTGACTCGGAGAGTACCACTATGCTACATGTAATAGATAGTATGCCTCGGAGAGTGCCACTATGCATGAAGATCGATCTTCATGCATGTACTACTTAATTTGCGATCTTATGCAATTACATGTGTTATATTATATGCACCAAGTTCATATGCATTACCTTGATCTTCATGTACTCCTAAATCGAAACACGTTTCTGGCGCATCGACGCGATCCTCGTACGATGAAATGGTCCGATACCCCTAAACCCCTCCTAAAACCCTAAACCCTGAATTCCTTTGGTACCGGTTCGTGTTACAAACCGGTACCAAAGGTCCCTAGCGCCTGCACTCTCCTGGAGCCAACGTGGAGGCCCCTTTAATACCGGTTTGTAAGGAACCGGTACCAAAGAGGGGGGCCTTTTGTCCCGAATCTTTTGTACCGGTTTGTTTTCCGGTACAAATATGCCTCTAGAACCGGTACTAAAGCCCTTTTTCCTACCAGTGTTGGCAGTCTACTGTCGTCAAGTTTAGTCACTTACGGGTTCATCAAGACATGGACGTTCGTGCCGGTACCGCATGAAGCGAGGGCGCGGCGTGACGAGATCAGGCGCCGATGCTAGCTAGATCCTGCCACATGACCTGCGCGAGGACCCGTCGTTCACCCTCGAGTCCCCGATGTGGGACACGTTCAGGCCAAGCGAGTGGGACGCGCGTCTAAAAAGCCGGCCGAGACATTGGTTAACTTGGGACTTTTCGGCTAGGTTCAGGGGATAATTAGGTTTACAAGGGGCTACTTCATGGTTTGGTGGCGTCCATTTGTGTGACAAGTAGTATCGCCTGTGTACTGCTACTACTCTCTGCGGCTAGCCTGGAGCTTCCGCGAACCTTCCTTGGTGGACGGTGGCGGTTGCTTTGTTTTATTTGCATGCACTATCAGCCTAGTCAGCGGGTTGACACTGGTGAGTACTCATAACGTTGTACTACTACGTATTTCAGCCTGGACCTGGAGTAGTACTAGCAACAACGACGTGTCGTCGTTACACGTACTCTACCGTCGTACTTACGTGACCATGAGTGGATCGAGAATTGTCTAGGACAGCAGGACATGAGCCGTGAGCGTGAAGATAAACCAAGCAGCTGGTGGCTCCTTTTTTACAGTATAAATTCCTTCTTATACCCTTAGTTTGACATTTGTGACAATAATGACTCCATTTGCAAACGAAAAGCAACTTTCATTTACTAAATGATTAAACGGTGTATGTGCAAACTGATAAAAGTTTTACTAGGGAGAATTTATATTAAATGACGTAATTGGTGTCACACATGCCAAACTATGTATGGGGTAAAAGATAGAACTCACTTTTTTAAAGTTTGTTGGCGTTGTGAAAAATGAGAACACATGTATTGGATCCGGATATCTGGGCAAAGAGTTGAATGAGAATTCAATAACAAGTAAAGCATAACAATCTATATATACACCAAAACGCTGACAAGGGCTTTTTACATAACAAATACACATGACATGGAATAATAAATTTACAATAGGCTCGTATTTTGCATAACCAATATATACGCATGAGAACAATAAGACATACTAGGCTCTCATCTTACATATAAGCAATACATATTTAATTACATCATGTACGTCACAATAATTAATATTCTCTCACTAACTGAAGAAACATAGAAACTAATTATGTGGCTTTGTACAATGAAAGACCAAGGATGAACAGTGACTCCCTAGCTAACTTTGTCCTTTTATTGTGATACATAAGTTGCAGGGCAATGGAGGCTGTGAAAGCAGACGGGTAGAGAAACGCATCAGCACGTTCCCTATCATCCATGACAGGCCTCCATTTGCTTCATATCTCCCTGTCAACAATACAAAAGTAATGGTTAGCATTCGTAGATCGGCCCGTACGTACGTGGCGAGGAGCTAAATGAAGAAGGGATCACCTTTAGTCGTCGTCGTCGTCGGTCGGTTCATCACCAAGGTAGAAATACAGCTCTCCATCGGGACCAACAACAGGTCGGTTCCACCTTTGGACCTTCTCCCTCCTTATGAACCACCGTCTCGGTCAGCTCATGGTCTGCCGGAGACTGCGGATCACATCCGGCAGACGGCTCCAACATTATTAGCTCATCGTCCATATCAGCACCGATGGACGAGCTCGCTTGAAAAGGAAAAATCCTACTCCCTCCGGCCCATATTATTCTTCGCTAATACGGATATATCTGGTAGATATATCCATATTAGCGAAGAGTAATATGGATCAGAGGGAGTAGCAGTAGGGGACATAAGCAGCTTTTTTTTATAAAGGGAATATATTAATATCAAGATGATACAAATTATACCCAGCCTCTGCAACAACATAATGTCTGGAGCGGACATTAAGGATGCACACAGCCAAAGACATACGAAAAGGAAATAAAAAGTCTCTGCCAAAGAAATCAGACTCGCAGTAGAAATAGCGCTACTACAAAACACCGATCATCCGACACACATACTTCTCCCGATCCGCCACTGTGATTACTCCCTAGAAAATTCACCAACTCTTGACTCGACTTGAGCATGAGAGATAGAACCTTCCGAGCCAATCCGGTTTTCTTCAAACACGAGTGCCATCTTCAAACACGAGCACCATGATCCTCCTTCACTTTGGAAATCATAGCAAATGAGAGATGCTAAGGCATATCCAAATTAAATGGAGGGTTGCCACTAGCCACATAACATGGATCATCCAATACCATGGAGGATGACGGATTGATCCGTTGCTTGACATTGATTGAATATCCAAGAACACATACACATGCCACCAAAGGCAAATTTCCATGCAGCGTGCTCGGCTGAAGCAGCCCACGATGGGGGCAGCAACACCTTAACGTGAACAGCTCCGACACCCAACCAGAGAGGAGGCCGCCGAGCCGCCGCCGATGTAGGGTCAAAGATTTCTCTTTTTTATCTCTTGAGTTTATTGAATGTATGCGCTAACCAACTATTTTTAAAGTTTGAACTATGGAAAAAGCTAGGCAACATATTTTAACCCTCCCTCACATCTAGGACGAGACGTGAGATTGACGTTAGATCGCAACTATTTTATTTTAATTGAGCGGAGCAGGATTTGACCCCGAGACGTATAATAGATCGCCACTATTTTATATAAATGGGCAAGATTTAATCTCGGTACCTATTGGCTGTGATACCATATTAAACACGTAATAATTAGGGGCTCGCTCGATACCCAGCGTGGGTCGGCCATGTGTTATATTTATAGTACTCTCTCCGACCACTAATACCCGTCTTTACATGGATGTATCTAAACACTAAAATATGTTCAGATACATCCATATAAAGACAGGTATTAGTGGTCAGAAGGAGTAGTACACGTCATGTACAAATACAAGTACAAAGAGTATACACAGAGCTAAAACATATACATATACAGTATCTAACACTTTTCTTCAATCTTAACCATATCCTAAAATATTCAGCAGGTCAAGGAACCGAGAGATTTCTATGTTCCAATATCCAACCATGCACGCTGGGTCCACGTCCTGCTTCTCCACGCGTACCTGTTTCAGTAAACATGTTAGTAAGTCGTTCAGGAAGGACTGTCCGGAAAACATTCATAGCAAACCTAACTATACAGACCACCCTAGATGAGATCGAGTTTGGATGTATTACCGGTTATTTTTTACGATTCTGTGAACCCTTTAGGAAAGTCACGCCACCATCTTTATCAACGACAATATCATTTTTAGGAGGACGGGGTGGCGGCGGCGGTGGCTGTGGCCGCGGCGGTGGCGGTGGTGGAGTCTTCTTCTTGGGCATAGCTAGGAGTGACGATCTCGCCTGAAAATGAGAAGTCCAGGTAGAGGATTAGCATAAGAAGCAGAAGCACAAGTAATTACGCTCAAACAATTAGACACTTCTTCAGAGAACCTGCTGTATTGCCCTAATCGATCTGTTGTTGGCGGCTCGCGTTGGAACTCTGAAGATCTTGGGGAGAATTGCCTAAATATATATAGTGGTCTCTGCCAACGCCAAGAAGACGTGCAACACTGTCGATGCAGGATGCCTCTTGGAAAATCATGAAAATTTCTTACGAACGAAGGAAGAAATTAACACATTAATAAAAGCTATGTTGGGAAATTACTCCATTGATTCTGAAAGAGAGTAGGTTCGGGCGTACCTTGTATCGCAGGTAGACATGCTTCTTTCTACTGAACCGAGTAATTGCGTTTTAGACCTTTTCCACATGTACGAGACGTGCCACAAGCTAGCGTCTTAGTCAAACTCATCTGGATGCTTGAATGCTTCCTTGCGCGCGCGTCTTAGTCAAACTCATCTGGATGCTTGAATGCTTCCTTGCGCGCGGCTTAGGGTTTAAGGTTTTATTTGGTGTGTATTGTATTCAATTTAATGGTACTATATATACAGCAATAATGAAGGAACCACATTATATATATATATATATATATATTATTAATATTCACCGTCTCATCCGTCGTGCTTGGTCCCTATTACAAATGGTAACTCACACAAATTTGATTTTACATCTTCTTTTTTACACTTCACCCTTCTAAATGAACCGGGTAATAGTATTCTCCTTTCGGATCTATGACTTGTTCTAATAAGAATCCGGCAATTTCCTCTTGAATTGCTTGCACGCGTTCCCGTGGTAGAAGACCGTCCCGCATCCGTTCGATCTAATTTAAAGAAGGGGATCAATATATATGAATGAAACTAATTAAACACAATTGATGGTAATAAAATAAAGTTGTGATTATTGTTTATCGTACTTCAAGTTTTTTGAAGTTTCGGTCTGCGCCCTTCTCTTTGGTCGTTTGGCGAATGAACTCGCAGACATAGTATCCACATAAGTTATTCCCAGCTTCCTGCCTCAAGCACTTTACGAGAACGGAGTTCAATCAAAATAAGATCAAGCATGATAATTGTATTGAAACTAGAATCAAAGAGATGCGCGGATCTAGCAAGTAGTACTTATATTCAATGGTTGAAATGTAAGCTCTGGCTTCCAAACACCCCTAGTGTTGGCGGTGAACCGTTTCCAAGCCTTTTGGAGGCATTCCTGCATGTTCGCCCAGTTTCCTAAAGGTGTGCGTTTTGAGTCCATGACTTTGACTACTCCTTCGTCAACACTAATGATTAACAAAATAAAGTGGAAGATGCACAGACATAACGAGTCAATTATACGCTTAACATCGAGTAAGCAAAAACAAAATGTGTACAAGATAGTAACACTCACTCGAGGTTGTAAGGAAATAGTATTTCCCTTATGTTGCTGAAATACTTCAACGATTGTACCAAGTTATCCTCTGTCTCTCTGGGTTTTTTTTTAGAGTATCTTCATGAACAAAATTGCAGTCAACGAACCCAAGGTCATAGATTCCTCCTTGGTTGCATTCGCGAATCTTCATTCTGCATATATAATTAGTATAATGATGAGTAAGATTATACAAGCAACGAATGAGCTGAGCTAGAAAGTCTTAATAATACTTACAGACAATAGGCACTGACGATAGTTTTGTCGAGGGCGTCTTGCTGGTAAAACTGAAATAATTCTAGAAATTCAATGAGTAAGAAGCCATCTCCATGACCATAATGGTGGTATTTATATCCAGCATAGATCCAGTTTGTGGATTCAACACAGGCTTGCATGTACCAGTTATGCAATCTCCGCATTTTTGTTGGTAGATCTTTGACTAACTCGGGTTTGACAAGAGGAGACCCGTACCGATATATGTACGCTATTTGCCGGTACCCCTCGAACTCATCCAGACGGCTCATGTACTCAGCAATAGATAGTCCATATAACTTGGCCTTTTCTCCGTAGAGTTGAATAAACTCCGGATCAATGTTCGGATCATGCCGCTCCTGGGCTCTCCACTCATTGGTATCATACACTTTGAGCGGTTCGATCGATTGATTTTTCTGTTATCCGAGCTGGGCAACTTCTTTCCCGACTCTCCGCTCTTTTGCCTCAGCCGACTTGACAATAGAGCGATTATAGTCAGGTGTGAGCGCTATGGGTTGGTGAAGCCGAATCTTAAGCGCGGCTGCTTTGGCTTTATCTTCTGCAGTGATCGGGAAGATCAATGGCTCCGTCGGCTTTGGCTTTTTCTTGTTAGCCATGTCAGTCTTCCACTGTTGATAATGGGCATCTGCGGCCGCAGCAATTTCCTCATCTGTCTTCTCGTAAGGAAGCTTCTTCATATTCTGATGCGGTACTCTTGGGAGGGGTGATAGCTTACGTTTCGGTGATCGGAACGTGCTCTTGCTGCTGCTGGTGGTGCTGCCCCTCTTAGTATACTTCCGCTTTAGTCTCTGAGGCTCAGGGGACGGAGACGGCTGAGGCGGCGGTGGAGACGGCTGCGCTGAGTGGTGAGGCGGTGAAGGCGATGGTTGCGCTGGAGAATGGTGAGGTGGCGGCGAAGGTGGACTGCTGCTCTGAGGAGTGGGTGGCCTTGGCGGGACATAATTTGGAAGCACGATGTGCTCCTTTGGCCATACAACAGTCCCCCCTTTGGCTTCTCCTAGTTCAGTCAGGTCCCTATCTTCCCCTGCAGGGTGGTCCAGCTTCAGCTCCTCAAAATCTTGCTTGACATCATCCACCGTGATGACAGCGTACCCTTTTGGAACCGGTCTGCAATGCCAAGTTCCGTTAGGCGTAGTTGGTACGGCCATGCCGACTGCCGCCGTCACCCTTAAGTTCATAACTTGCACCTTTAGCTCACAAGCTGTGCTCTCTGTGATATCATCCACTGGGTAGCGTTTAGGAGGAGCCGTTGTCAGTGCATCATCATCACCATCCTGGAGCTGGGTGGAAGCGACGCTGCTTTTCTTATTCGATAGGGCGCCGGTACCATCGAATGCAGCTTCTACCATGTGTCGCTGAGATTGGCCGCTGATACCTTGCTGGCTAAGTCTGTCGAGTTGACCCTGCTGCCACTTTAATGCTTCTTCTACATTACGCATCCGGTCTGCAACTGCCGCTTTCTCAGCTGCCTCCCTTTCCTTTCTCCTCCGATGACTTTTATCGGGATATCTCTTCATTTCCGCGGGGAAGGCAACATTCCACGGCTTGGAGCCTGGTGTGCCTCGTGCTCGTCCGGTGTGTTCATCATTTTTAAGGGCGCGTGTGAGCTCGTCGTTCTCTCTATCGGGAATGAACCGTCCCGCTTCAACATCTTGTACTGCACTTCTAATATCTTCGATGGGCAGTAGGGGATGATCTTTGTGTTTCTGGGTATATATTGCCCTCCCTTCTTCGTCCAACGTGCCCCCATGGCCGTAAAACCAGTTTCTCGCCCGTGGTGTCCATGTTGTGGGCTCTGGTCTGATCCCGGCGGCAATATACTTGACCTCAAGTGCATCCCACTTAGGCATGCAACCGGCGTAGCCAGCAGACCCCATATTATGGTGGTACACTTTCTTAGCAGCGTTCTTCTTATTTATTCTTGACCTTTCCAAAGCTTTCTCCGATGTCTTGTACTTCACAAAATCATCCCACTGGTGTCTTAACTTAGCATAGCCGGCTTGATTGAAATCCGGAGTCTTGTCTAACTTGACAAACTTAAGGTACAGTTTCTTCTTCCAGTTCTTGAATGCCTCGGCCATCTTGATCAGAGCAAACTTCTTGACTCTTTTCATGAGCTCCTTATTTGCTCTCTCCTCCTCATCTGGATTCACATCTGGCCTCGGCAGGAGGAAATTAATCATGAGCTTGTCAAAAATCTTATCTTTGGCAATGTCGCCGACATACGGGACACCACCGCTGCTTGGCCGATTCCATTCTTGAACGATGATCGGGATGTAGTCCCTCACAAGAACTCCGCATTGCTTGACAAATTTTTTTGCGACATCCTCAGGAGCTGTCGGTTCGCTGTCTACACCGACCACTTCGATCCTATATCTCACAGTGTTATCCAACTTTTTTGCTGGGCCTCGTTTCGTTTTGACGGAAGAAGTGCTCGATCCGGAGGGCTAAAAGAAGAAAGAGTGTTAATATATGCATGTATATATATAGACAGTCGGGCATTACAAAAAAACATATATACACCTCGCCGGAGTTTCTCGGATCATTCCTTGGAGGAAGTATTCATCATCTTGACTTTTTTCCATGTGCTGGATCCATAGTTTCTGCAAAATACCGACATTTGTTAGTTAGAATGCACGCTATATATTCAAAATGCATGCTAAAACTAATTTTAACTAATTCTAATTCTAACTAACAAACTAACCCTAACTTCTAACTAATATTAACAAAAATCTAACCTAATACTAACTAATACTAACAAACAAATACTAACTAATACTAACCTAGTACTAAGTAATATTGATTCCTATTTCTATAATGTGCTAAGTAATATACTAACTACTACAATGTACTAAGTAATATTGATTCCTATTTCTATAATGTGCTAAGTAATATACTAACTACTACAATGTACTAAGTAATATTGATTCCTATTCCTATTTCTATATTGATTCCTATTTCTTTAATGTGCTAAGTAATATACAAATACTACCTAATATGATGAGCGCCTTTGCGCTTTTCAAAATGTACGGGATGATTTTCAGACTCCATTTCTTAATATCATCTTGTCATATTTTTGACACTTCATTTTCATTATTTATCTATTTTTCATCCTACCATTTGTAATTTTAACAAACCCTAACTTGTTTATTTCTATTTTCATTTTGTTTCTATTTCTAAAATAAATATATAAAATACATATATTTCTATTTATACATATATGATACATATCTAAAATACATAACTATTTATATATTCTATTTATATATTTCTATTTATACATATATGATACATATGTTTTATTTTTGTTTCTATTTCTAAAATACATATCTAAAATACATATATAAACCGGTGCTAAAATTTGTTTTTAATCCCGAAATTTCGTTTGTGTTATGCAAATTCGTTTCTATTTCAATTCGTTTTCCCGAAATTTCTAACACCCACATGCAGCAAGGTTCACCGGGAGGGCGGAAGGGCGTCGGCGGTGCAGGGGGCCGGGGCGTCTCCGGCCGGGGCGGGCTCTACAGGGGGCGTCTCCGGCGCAGGGGGGCGTCTCTGGGGCGGGCATCTCCGGGGCGGCGCATGGGGGCGTCTCCGGGGTGGCGCAGGAGGGCGTCTCCGAGCGGAAGGGCGTCGGCAGTGCTGGGGGGCGGCGGCACAGGGGGCACCTGCAGAGAGAGAAGGTGATGAGCGGCGGCGCGGGGGGAAAAGGGAGAGGTCGCGGCAGCGGTGGCGCTCACCGAGGATGGCGGCGGCGGCGGTGCTCTCCGAGGACGGTGGCGGCGGAGACGGGCAGCCTGCCGGCGTCAAATCGCTCCGCGCGCAATTTCCTTCGCCGTTTTCGCGAGATTGGGGGGAAGTGGGGAGGAAGAGGGGCGACAGTTATATTTGGAGGGGTCATTGGTCCCGGTTCGTGGCATCAACCGGGACCAATGGATCAACGGTCCCGGTTGATGCCACGAACCGGGACCAATGACCTGGGCGGGGGGCGCTGCTGAGCCGCCACGTGCCTAGGATCATTGGTCCCGGTTCGTGGCATCAACCGGGACCGTTGATCCATTGGTCCCGGTTAATTCCACGAACCGGGACCAATGTTTTTTTTTTCTTTTTTGTTTTTCTGTTTTAACTTTCTGTTTTCGTTTTAACAGGAAAAAACTTTCTTTTATTTGAAATTTGAAAAAACTTTCAACAGGAAAAGTGTTTCAATTTAAATAACTAATCCAAAACCATTTTCTGTTTTCAAAATTATTAATTCTAACTAAACAATTTTACTATTTTTAATTACAAATGCATTAACATATATTTATTGCATAATTTGGAATTTGAAAAAACTTTCAGCAGGAAAAGTGCTTCAATTTAAATAACTAATCCCAAAATATTTTCTGTTTTCAAAATTATTTATTCTAACCATACAAACTATTAACAATTTTACCATTTTCAATTAAAAATGCACTAACGTGTTTGAAACGGGCATAAGAAATTCAAAAATGATCCAAACAATGTGAAACCTTTGCGTGGTGTCATATTTTGTGTCATAGTTGCAAGGAAAAATATTAAACTTTGAAAATTGCAAACGTCATAAAAAATCCTTCACAAAATGACCTATCATATTCGAGGTTTCATGGCATTTAGGTCAAACCACCAATGTTATGGCTAGAATCAGGGCATAGTTTGTGATAATGTGCCCATATTGTGCACACATGTGCATCTTGGGATGGCTTGCGATGTTGCAGGAGTAAGTTTTCCTTTTCGACGCATGAAATAGCCAATTTCTATTTTTGAGGTGCCGAAATCGGGGTGTTCTATGAAGGAACCACTAAATTAAAGTTTGGCATTGGCACCAAACCATTTTTCAAAAATACTAGACCACCTTAGATGGACCAATTCCCAACCAGTGTATCAGAAACCGTACCGTCCATCCCTCATGAAAAAGACAAATTCCTGCCGATTCGATAGGAGGGTGCCCAGATTTGAACTACAAGTACAGGATATAATGCTTGTGAATTTTTTTAAAAATCATTTATAGGTTCACAACATGCTATTTCACCAGAGATCTACTTCAAGTTTAGCGAGGCTCAGCCCCGGGCTAAGAAGCTTCATGCCCGCCATTTTGAATATAGTTTGAAACGGGCATAAGAAATTCAAAAATGATCCAAACAATGTGAAACCTTCGCGTGGTGTCATATTATGTGTCATAGTTGCAAGGAAAAATATTGAACTTGGAAAATTGCTAACATCATAAAAAATTCTTCACAAAATGACCTATCATGTTCGAGGTTTCATGGCATTTAGGTCAAACCACCAATGTTATGGCTAGAATCAGGGCATAGTTTGTGATAATGTGCCCATATTGTGCACACATGTGCATCTTGGAATGGCTTACGATGTTGCAGGAGGAAGTTTTCCTTTTCGACGCACGAAATAGCCTAAACAGTGTTCAAGGAGATGGAGTCTTTCACGGGCTTGCATGGAAATTTTTCCGAGGCGGAGCTTTCGAAGATGCCGTAGGGCATGAGCACCAACGACATCTTCGAGAAGCTCCGCCACGGGAGATTTCCCAACCCTTTACCCAACATACTATTAGAGGAGATGGAGTCTTTCACGGGCTTGCAGGGAAATTTTTCTGAGGCGGAGCTTCCGAAGATGCCGTAGGGCGTGAGCACCAACGACATCTTCGAGAAGCTCCGCCACGGGAGATTTCCGAACCCTTTACCCAACATACTATTAGAGGAGATGGAGTCTTTCACGGGCTTGCAGGGAAATTTTTCCGAGGCGGAGCTTACGAAGATGCCGTAGGGCGTGAGCACCAACGACATCTTCGAGAAGCTCCGCCACGGGAGATTTCCCAACCCTGTCCTCCATCCATGGGGATGAAACTCTCCCTACCTTCTAGGTTGGCTTGTTGAGCTGCTTGCCATGGCGTATTGATGCTCCTTTTATAGGCACGACGCCGCTTCTACTTTGTCTTGTTCCTCCGACAGGGGCGTCATGCGCTACATGCTTTATCTCATCGAGCAGTGCATCCACCCATGCATCCTTATCCTGCCGACAGCTTTAGTCCCGGTTGTGCCCACCAACCGGGGCTAAAGGTTACCCACACATCCTTATCCCACCGACAGTTTTGCTAGATGACACAAAAACCACCTTTAGTCCCGGTTTTACCCACCAGCCGGGACTAAAGGTTAGATGGTTTCCCGCGCCACTGCGTTCCCGCCTATTTTCTTCCCGCGCTTTCCACCGCTTCCCGCCTCCGTCTTCCCGCCATTTTTTCACTATATATATGTAGGCTTGGCCTCCATTTACATATCACATCTAGACTCATATCTGCAAACCTCATCACTCTCTCCCATGGCTTCCATCGTATCTCTAACCCCCCGGGAGGCGGAGGCGCTTTGCGCCTCAAACTACCCCTGTCCGCCGGGCTACCGCGTCCCCACCGGCTAGATGCTGAGCGTCGGAGGCGTACCGGTCCCTCCTGCCCCTCTAGGTATGGCGCGCCAGATGGCCATCACAAACCACTACTACTTCGAGCTCACGCCAGAGCAGCGGAGGAATCCCCAGTGGAATCCCGACTACAGCCCGACTTGGGACGCCTTCTTCATCAATCGGCGTGAGAGTGCGCTTGCCAGGCACGAGGAGGACGGCCCACCTTGTTCGAACTTCAACGAGGCCGGCCGTCGGCTGTGGTGGCGCGGCCGGACTCTCTAGAGCGTCATGGCCTACCGTGGCCCCCGCCTGCGCTACCCTTAGTCTCAGCCCACGCGTGCTCACCCAGCGAGGTTCGACTACCGCGACTCCGATGCCAGCGACAACAACGTCGGTGACTACGACGACTACAGTGGCGACGTTTATAGGGCTAGGCACGACTATGACTGAATCACTCCAATATTATGTGTCATAGCTGCAAGGAAAAATATTGAACTTGGATAATTGCAAGGAAAAATGACGTGTCATAGTTTTCATACATTACATAGATTTACATAGGGTTTAGGGTAAGAATCGTTCGTCGCGTATGTCGATCCCTTGCCTATGATCGCTTCTTAGGCCGTAACCATGGAGCATCTTCATTATTTAACGGGATGCAAGGGTCAGTTTTCACGGTGAAGGGCGGAATTTCTTCAAACTTATCATAATCTGCTGACATGTCTGTCTTGTCCTCGACTCCCGCGATGTTTCTTTTCCCTGAAAGAACTATGTGACGCCTGGGCTCATCGTCTGATGTATTTGTTTCCTTATTTTTTCTTTTTTTCGGTCTGGAGGACATCTCCTTCACATAGAAAACCTGAGCCACATCATTGGCTAGGACGAATGGTTCGTCTCTGTAACCTAGATTCTTGAGATCCACTGTTGTCATTCCATACAGCTGGTCCACCTTTACCCCTTCTCCATTCATGTTGACCCAACTGCACCGAAACAAAGGGACCTTAAAAATAGGTCCATAGTCAAGTTCCCATATCTCCTCTATGTAACCATAGTATGTGTCCTTTTTCCCATTGTCACATGTTGCATCAAAGCGGACACCACTGTTTTGGTTAGTGCTCTTTTTATCTTGGGAGATCGTGTAAAATGTATTCCTATTTATCTCGTACCCTTGGAAAGTCAATACAGTCGCAGATGGTGTCGCGGCCAACAAGTAGAGCTGATCTCCAATAGTGGTGTCATTCATGAGATGTAATTGCAACCAAGTGCCAAAAGTCTCCATGTGATTTTCTTTAATCCAGTAGTCATCCTTCCCCGGGAACTTGGAGCGTACAACATTCATGTGTTCCTTGATATACGGAGCCACGAAGGTAGAACTTTGTAGAACTGTGTAGTGTGCTTGATTCAAAGAATGCCCGTCCCTAAATATCATTGCTTTCTTTCCTAGCATGCCTTTTCCACTCAGTCTCCCCTCATACCGTGATTCAGGAACACCAATCGGCTTAAGGTCAGGAAGAAAGTCAACACAAAACCCAATGACCTCCTCTGTTCCATAGCCCTTGGAGATGCTTCCTTCTGGCCTTGCACGGTTACGAACATATTTCTTTAAGACTCCCATGAACCTCTCGAAGGGGAACATATTGTGCAGAAATACAGGACCGAGAATGGAAATCTCATCGACTAGGTGAACTAAGAGATGCGTCATAATATTGAAGAAGGACGGGGGAACACCAACTCAAAACTGATAAGACATTGGACCACATCCTTTTATAGCCTTTCCAGACTTTCTCGATCGATCACCTTCTGAGATATTGCATTGAGGAATGCACATAGCTTCACAATGGGTACTCAAACATTTTCCGGTAGAAGCCCCCTCAATGCAACCGGAAGCAACTGCGTCATAATCACGTGACAATCATGAGACTTCAGGTTCTGGAATTTTTTCTCTGCCATATTTATTATTCCCTTTATATTTGACGAGAACCCAGCCGGGACCTTGATACTGTTCAGGCATTCAAAAAAGATTTCCTTCTCTGCTTTGGTAAGAGCGTAGCTGCTTAAGTATTGACGACCTTTATCAGTATGCTTGTTGTATGGGTCTTTGATACATTGCTGGTCCTCCCGTGCTTCTGGTGTATCTTTTGTCTTCCCATACACGCCTAGGAAGCCGAGCAGGTTCACGCAAAGATTTTTCGTCACGTGCATCACATCGATTGAAGAACGGACCTCTAGGTCTTTCCAATACTCAAGCTCCCAAAATATAGATTTCTTCTTCCACATGGCCGTGTGTCCGGTAATGGGGTCTTTCGGAACAGATTGACCGCCAGAACCCTTTCCAAATATTACTTCTAGGTCCTTCACCATACCAAATACATCAGCACCTTTAGGGATCTTAGGCTTCTTCCGGTGATCTGCCTCACCGTTGAAATGCTTGCCTTTTTTTCTTACTTGATGATTAGTCAGAAGAAATTTACGACACTCCAGGTACACAACCTTCTTACATTTATCCAAATATGTACCTTTAGTCTTATCTAAACAGTGCGTGCATGCATTGTATCCCTTGTTTGACTGTCCTGAAATGTTACTAAGAGCAGGCCAATCATTGATGGTTACGAACAGCAACGTTCGTAGGTCAAATGGCTCCTATTTGTGCTCATCCCACACCTTTACACCTGGTTCTGCCCACAGCTGCAAAAGTTCATCGACTAATGGCCTTAGGTACACATCAATGTCGTTGCCGGGTTGCTTCGGTCCTTGGATGAGCACTGGCATCATAATGAACTTCCGCTTCATGCACAACCAAGGAGGAAGGTTGTAGATACATAGAGTCACGGGCCAGGTGCTGTGACTGCAGCTCTGCTCCCCAAAAGGATTCATGCCGTCTGTACTTAGACCAAACCATAAGTTCCTCGCGTCACCTGCAAAGTTCGAGTACTTTCTCTCGATGTTTCTCCACTGCGACCCATCGGCGGGGTGTCTCAGTTTCCCGTCTTTCTTACGCACTTCTTTGTGCCATCGCAACAACCTGGCATGCTCTTTGTTTCTGAACAGACGTTTCAACCATGGTATTATAGGAGCATACCACATAACCTTAGCAGGAACCTTCTTCCTGGGGGGCTCGTCATCGCCCTCAACATCACCAGGGTCATCTTGTCTGATCTTGTACCGACATGCAGTGCATACCGGACATTTATCCATATTCTCGTACTTCTCACCGTGGTACAGGATGCAGTCATTAATGCATGCATGTATCTTCTCCACATCTAATCCTAGAGGGCAGATAGTCTTCGTTGCTTTGTACGTTGTCTCGGGCAGCTCGTTATCGCTTGGAAGCTTCGGCTTCATTATTTTCAGTAACTTCTCAAATTCCTTGTCAGATAAACCAGCCTCTGCCTTCCATTTCAGCAGTTCAAGTGTGGTACCGAGCTTTGTGCTGCCATCTTCGCAATTTGGGTACAACAACTTTTTGTGATCCTTTTGCATGGCCTCCAACTTCAGCTTCTCCCTTTCTGTATCGCATTGTTGCTTTGCATCAGAAATGACCTGACCAAGACCATCAGCAGGCTCATCCGATGCCCGTTGTTCTTCTTCATTGCCGCCTCCCTCTTCTTCATTGTCTTCCATTGCAGTATCACCGTATTCTTCAGGCGACATAGGATAGCTGTCATCATCCTCTTCTTCATTTTCTTCCAGCCTAACCCCTCTTTCTCCGTGCATGGCCCAACAATAATATCCGGGCATGAAACCTCTCGGAAGCAGATGGCTTTGAAGGATTCTCGGGGCAGAGTGCTCCGTCAAATTTCGACAGTCGATGCAGGGACAAGGCATAAAATTATCCACTTTGTTTGCCTTAGCCACATCGATAAATTTATGCAGGCCTGCAATAAAATCGGAATCGCGTCGGTCGCCGTAGATCCATCGCATCCTCGCATCGATCTGCGTTATAATAATTAACTATTACAATAACATCGTGAATAGTGAAATGACCACCCGCATGGACACATATGCAAGATTTTTGTATCAGTTACATATGAAGAAGATAAGGTTGCTAACCTCGGCGGAGGATACCGTGTTGTGCGAACTTAAATGTGGCATGGACATTTCGTCGAACACCTTGTGTGCAATCAAAGGAAAAAAAAACTAGCACCCACACCTCAGACACAATCCAGCAATTTTTTTTGGCAAAGGGCAAAGGGCTGGGTATCAATTTATAGCCAGGGGAGGGACTTTGATCCCGGTTCATGCCATGAACCGGGACCAATGCTCCGCAGAGAGCCACGTGCCATGCTGGGGAGGCATTGGTCCCGGTTCATGCCACAAACCGGGACCGATTCCCCAAAATGAACCGGGACCGGCCCCCAAACGGCACGAACCGGGACCAATGCCTGTCATTGGTCCCGATTTGCCTACTGAACCGGGACAGATGGTTTTTGTGTCCTGGACCAAACACCCTTTTTCTACTAGTGCATGTTATATTTTAACCTACCAAAACATATTATATTTATGAAAGGACATAGTACACGTCTACCGCCTGACTTGGAGAGAAACAAGTGGCTCTTTGGCCGTCCACAGTAGACCTTATCTGGCGCATTCGATCGCTAATATTTTTTCACCTTATCCTTCAAAAATGTAAAAAAGGTTGCAACTTTTCAGAAATGCACTTGTAGCAAAAAGACAGCGGTAGGGTTTTCAAACATAGGTCCAACATCATTATTTTTAATTTAGAAAAGTAAAAGCTTTCACGGGGTATCAAAATAAATAGTAAATATCAGAAAAGGTACAGACTAAGATAATTTAGTAGCACATAATTTAATAAAAAAATCAAATATATTGAAAGGTAATTTATTATAGTTATAGACTTAAAAGAAAATAGACAACATTACATCCAATACCGAGCATTCCAATCAGCAATGCAGCAGCTGGTCTAGGAAAGTACAATGCTTATTGTCATAGGTAAATAGTAGAGAACCCCAAACTTTGTATGATCTGATGCCCCATGTGTAGGCCGAAGCATACTGGAGCTTATAGAGGAATGGGCTTGAGAAACAGCTTGTTGATGATCTCTTGTAGGTGCGTGTTGAATGTGTATGCATCTTCTCTGTCATCGTAGTACAAATGCATGCTAACCGTCAAACTCACAACCCGCTGCACTGCTGGGAGAATCGCACCATGTTCAAATCGAGCCTTATTCGTGGTTTTCCATTCATCTTCAATGAGTGACTCGATCACGGCAAAGGCTATCTCACTTGTAACTCCACTCTCATGGATGTAACACTCCACCGAGCTTTCTACATCGCGTCTGTTCTTTCCGCGCTGCAGGTTGTACCATTGAATTAGTTAGATAAGTTACCATGGATCCCTTGCATACTCAGTGGAACTCTATTATTTCCAAAATATAAGTCCTAAAAGCTTTGTCCAAGTCAAACTATGTAAACTATGTAATTTTTGACCAAGAGTATACAAATATATCACTATCTACAATACAACTAAATACAATATGAAATTGTTGGGTTTGTCCCATTGATCGATCACATAAAACTATACAAACACACAAACATAAAATAAACTTTGGTCAAGGGTGTGTATCACACCCTCTAATCCTTTCTCTTTATTTTTTTCTCACTCTTGGGGTTGCAAATGTGACAGCCCGCACGATGTATATACACGCAGGGCCAGACCAACAACCCTTACATGGATTAGAACCCACGCCAAACTTTCCAAGACAAGCTAATGACACTACGTACACTTCTTGTAGATGATGTACTAGTCCTAATTAATACAACACGGTTAAGAATCCCAGCCAGACTAGTACAAAATTAAAAGCACTACATGTGGCCACGTTCAATACGTGCATGCCTACAAAAGAAAACTTACCTTTTAACCTGCTTAAACCTAGACAGTTCCTAGCCAAGAGTATACAAGAAAAATAAATATCATGATAGATGAAATGATATCGATCTAGTACAGCGGATGTTGATACTTCTACCCATTAACTTTGTCAAACATAGAAAAATATCTTAAGAGATAATTTAAATGTCTTATATTTTAAGATTGAGCAAGTGTGTGGTTCTTTAAGAAATAAACATGATTAAGAAAGACTTACTTTATATGCAGCGATGTCATTCAAAAAACGCCCAATCTTTGCGCCTGATATGATTGCATCAGGCCTACTGACTGCCCACTCGAGTGCCACATTCGTTATTGCATCACCCATGCCTAACATCATACCGACAGATAGAAATGGTATGGCTGAAGACATGGAAGAAAGATTAACTTGATCTTCAAAACAAGGCTTGTGATTCTTTTCTAACCATTCGGCTTCTTGGAGATAATAAGCGGACTGATTTTGGAACTGCAAGGAAGTAATTTCAGAAAATTAGGACAATATTGTAATGAATAGAGGTGTTCATCCATCACAAACAGGTGTACCGCTTTCTTAGTGAAGTCAATCCGGTAGCTGTGAGCGATTGACACTTCTCCCTCAAACTCCTGAAAGTTTCTCAATAATTCGATATAGAAGTTTTTTAGGTACCCTGGTACCAAAGAAATGGCACTCTCATCCCATCTACACAAGGATAGGTAAGTTGCATAAGAAATATTAATTAGCACAAATTAATCATCCCTGATAAAGGAATAAATTCAAACAGACATATTTTGATTGAAATAAAACTAACACCCCACCTTTGAATGGCTGCATTTAGCTGCCGACATTCCTCTATTGTAGCGTGAACATCATATGTGTCATCTAACATGGTTGTTAGTGTAACTAACTTTGCAAATATCATCCTTGCGCGTGCACAACTTTGCTCATAGAATACTGTGTATGACCATAAGTAAGATTCCACCACACGATCACGAGCATAGGTGAGTCCACATATGGTTTTCAGGTTGTTCCACCACCTGAAAATAATTATTAAGTTTTAGCTCGTGCAATCATAAACTGAGTAGGAGCAACAAATTTTTTACTCATTGGGAAATCTATGACATAACATTTTGTGAGGAGTAAGATTCTAGCATACTAGAAGAATACCCCATGCGTTGCATGGGAATCTCTTTAAAAACTTTACTACATATAAGACACATAAAATGTGAAATTCTTTATTAAAATATAAAGATTCAATTGGTCACCATATTATAGGGTTAAGTGAAATTAACGTGAAATTGTTGTGTATTTGCCAACAAAAATGGTAAACAGGTCAATTGTGTGGCTTACAAAAATTGATGAGATAGATATGTTACATGCAATGATATACTATAATTAATTAATGTTAGTGGGATGACATGGAAAATTGGTTGGTTATTTCTGGGTGATATGGATAGCTTGCATGTTCAGATAGACAACTTAAATGGCCCCTTAGTGCGGTTTTGATATATAAGAAGTATAGATTTGATCAATAAGGTTATATTTCATTTCATGGAACACGAAGCTCTATTTTTTTTGCTAAACTCAAGTTTTAATAATCCACAACTTAGTATGAAAATCCTATATAATAAGAATAAGGTACAAAATCATAACAAACTATAGTTTTCTTCACCTTGAAGAAACATAGATTCATAACATGCTTTTATATTCTCACCTAATTTAGTTTTGGATACTAGAATACTTACTCAGTAATATCTTTGAGTTCCCTCAGTTGGACATGACGCAGAAGCGTGAAATCTAGCTTTGCGAGTTCGAGCAAAACTGGGTTATGGTCTTTTTCTTCTTTGTATTCGGAGAAGTAGTTCAGTGTTTCCACCCTTCTAAAGGTTCTTGCAAGTGGTATATGAAGAGCTCGTTTGACTTGCTCATCTAAAGGAGAGTTGAGACTACCGCTCCATGATTCAAGATGATGTCTTGCAAAAGACATGGCTTCTTCGAGTTCTGGCTCGTTATGTACCGAAAGGTATGCTGCATTGTATAAACTTAACAATCCCTCTAAATCATTGGTTATGTCCTTCTTGAAGCACCCATCTTTACCTTGGAAGTTCTTGAACACATCTGCAAGAACAAATGTGATGAAAACTTATGCCTCACGTAGATAACTAGTCGATGCTACATTTGGACAATTGGGAACTCTAGATTTAGCTTTATTGAGGTGTTAACTATGGAAGTGAATTCCTGAAGGTGAATAAAATACATAAAGTTTTAAAGTAATTGACATTTTTATGAACCGTCCGTCCACCTCGATCCGACGATATTAAAATAGATGAAACCAAACTTGGCGGAACCCAACAGTGTCTAAGTGTGTGACTAGAACCAAATTGAGGTGAGACTAGTGTACCATTTATTGAGTCAAAATAACTACTGGTACTAACATGCATCGAATCGAAATATCCCCTACATATAGTCGGCGGCAATCATCGGCGATCCGCCATATGCGGCTACCAGGCTCAGGCTATCACTGAACGAAAGAGTTCCGAGGATGGGGAAACGCCACCAAAATAAGCTCAATCTCATGGATCAGGCGGAGCCCCGACCCACCTTTCCTAGATCTCTATCAAGGGTAGAAGTCTATGCCTTTCCTCCCTCCATATCCATGACCACAGATGCAAAATATGGGAGCCGCCAGCCGGGGATTCATAAGCAGCAGATGATGCTTTTTTTAGAGCAACCACATATTTCATAAATTGAATTTCAAGTTACAAGAAGCAACATACGTGGAAACTAAAAGACAAGCCGGGATAAAATGATTATCCTGAAAACTTTGCAAATAAAACCATAAAAGATCGATAAATACAAATCGATCTCTAGGGTTTCCTGCAACCACCGAAGCTAGCGGCCGCCGCCCAAATCTAGCGCCGCCAAGACGCACGCCGGAAGGAACGCCGAGCCTGCACCATTGCCAGATCCAAGAAAGCACCATCGCCAGCGAGGCTTTGTGAGTCGATGAATAGGCCCGCTACACGCAGCAAGGCACATGTCGCTGTGGCACGTCGACCGGGGGATGTCCCTGTGCTGTCTTAGACCAAGATCTTCCGTGTCCGATCGACAAAGTCGGGGAAGAATAGCAGATCCACCACCTCCGGACCAACATCAGAGAAACCACCTCGCCCCGGCCGCCAGCGAAGGCCAGCGACACAACGAGAAACAGATCTCGCTAGATCTGAAGAACGGCGAGAAGACCAAGCTACCGATCTGAAGGATCGACAATCCCATGGTGCCATCAACCCTGAGATGCCACAAAAAAAGGTGGGCGCCGATGTGGGAGTAGAGTTAAGGCAGATTTATTTGCCCGAACGTCGCTCCCACCATCCCAATCACGCACCACAGCAGATTGGTCCTAACCATAACTACTAGGCGGAGGAACAAGGTCCCCCCTCCCTCTAGCCACACCGGAGTGGCGGAGGGAGAGGGGACGAGCGCTCTCGCCAGAAATCGAGAAGTTTCAGCTGCTGCCGCCTCGTGACTCCTGGGAGAGACGATGGGAACGGTTGGCAGACGTGAGGCCGGGAGAGTTGCTGCAACTATGGTCCCTCCTCGTCCTCCTCCAACTTCACACAGCAGCGGATGATGCTGATGAGAGGCATGCACACAATCGGGCACACGCCAAGGTGTTTCACGGAACATTACCGCGCGCGGATCAGAATGAGAGGCTCGCCGGAGATGTATGTATGAAATTGAGATAACCCTCGCGCGGCATGTTAGAGTTCACGAATCACGTATAGTATATGTATTTCTACATGAGATGTCATCGTGATGATGTTCTTGTAGACGTATGGAAAGTTTACCTAGATACTGACTTGATTTAGCTAGGACTTGTAATCCTGTACGGCAAGATGTTATGCATGTCACTTTACTAGTTAAACAAAATTTATTACTTGTTCTTTAAATCAACATCACAAAATTTTAGACTAAACGAAATCGGACAAAACATAATCATTGAATTTTAGGATTTTATTTAATATACCAGTGATTGATAATTTTGCATGATATATAATACACCATAACTGGATGCATATTAATACAAGCAATGTAAAACTAGCATTATATTCAGCATTCCAATGATCCAGGAAAACTCATACCCACGACGCTGTCCAATTTACAAGTATTACCTAATATACCATAGAAACAAAAATAAAGTTGAAAAAAATATTATATCTAAAATTAAGTAAACAATTAGACGGTTGGCATAAAATGAAAATGAAATAGGAATTAATTCAATTGATTTTTTACGCAGCTTCGATATGCACCCCATAACATGATAGATTTCCCATCTAGACACACATCATTACAAATAGATGGATAACTATTGAAACAAAAAATATAGATTTCTACATAAAAAAAGCATAGGTACCTGTAGATACCCAAAATCCGTGTTCTCGAAGCAAGCGAAAGCGAAGAGCAACATGATGGAGGCTAGAGCTACTAAATTCGCATCCATGGATATCTTCTAATGCGGTTCCAATCTCCTTAGTGAAAAGGTGACAGATTCCAAGATGCTGTAGTGTATCCACTAAGGTTAACTTCTCCACCACGTCCTTGCAAGTCTGAAACAACAATTGGGCGTCCTCCTTCAGTTTTTCTGCTCTGATCCTTAACCATCCCACGGACCTCTGCACATATATTGTTAGCGTAAACAAGAGAAAGGTAGTTATTTTCATATGTAACACGTATGGATGCTGTAATTTGCATATTAGGAATTTGACTGCTTGGTAATGACGATCTAACGTTGTAATATGTTCTAATGAAGTCATGCAACATTTTTGGAGTATCATCCGTTATCTTAATTAGGACAATCCATCAGAGGATCAGTGAGATTGGGAAAATGCAATAACACATGTTGCGTCGACCAATATAAGAGAGACAATCAGTTCAATCCCACGCACGTAGGTATTTTTCCGCAGTACAGAGTTGCTTAACAGCTTGTATTTTGTGGACACTATCGACACGATCCGAGGACATATTTCCAATAGTGTCCACAAAATCAGGCCGTTTTTTCCAGATTTCTTGAGATTATGAACAGGCTATCAGCAATTCATATGTAACAGATTATGGTTTGTAGTAACTAAATTATCGTTTAACTCTCAAACTCTAGTGATCTTGTTTCTTATAATATTAAAAATAATTACTTTATGCCTCCAAAAGTTCTATAAATATCCAAGGACTTGTGCCCTAGGAGATGGGCAATGTTTGTCCATTTTCGCGACTTCGCGAGTCTGTTTGGTGAGGCGTGAGCACTGTGCCTCAGACACAGCAGTCCTCCTCGATTGAGCATCAGTTGGTTGATATTTTAGTTTTTTTTGGTTCATGTCCTCTACTGGCAATTCTATTGTTTGCTGCCCTGGCCTAGCAATCACAATGCGCTGCCATTTAGTGATTAAAAAAATTATGCAAACAAAAATTATAATGTTGGCTCATTTTTTTTCAAAGGGGAAGGTCCTCCAAGAGGGTCGGAGCTGTATTAACTTAAAGCGGGTGAGTTAAAGATTATAATTGGTTCCTTGGGCACCATCGATGCAATGTAGGCACGGTCGCCCACTACGGCGCCATGACAGAACTGTTAGACTACCACTCTGTTGATTTAGTCTTCGCTGTTATCTAGTCTGGATTGCCTGGTCTTTCTTATCCACGCACCGGTCATAGCACTAGCACACGTATAGCACTCACTCTCCTGCACGTTAGGATCGCTAGCTGAGTTTGTTATGCATGTAATCCTCTCTCTCTCTTCTCTGTGTTTAACTCTATTTATACACCCCATCGAGGATGAATACAAGTGTGCTCTGCTCTATCTCTGAATCCTAAACTTACATGGTATCAGAGCAAAGCAGATTTCTTTGCTCTCTGGCCTGGAGGTTGAAGAGGAACTGACATCGAAAAGATATCTGCAGAAGTCACCCTTTGGCTACTAGGTCAATCGATACGGCATGTAGCCTTGAAAGATCCGTTTAGGATAGGCTTCTAGTGAATATGGCGGGGAACACAACAAGAAATGCCCAAAGAGCTTCTGATATTGGCAGGCCAACAACAAATCCCCGGCTCCGGTCCCCTCCCATCACTACAATGACAAGAAGACGAGTAACAATTTCCTGGCGAGGTCTGCAGGCAGTGAAGCTCCCCCATGAGCAACAACTTTCTTAAGGGAGTCCAAGTCTCTGTCACCTTCTGCTCTGACCATTGGAACACCACAACAAGGAGGACCAGCCACAAGCATTATAGGATCTAGGCAGTTTAACCATTGTGGCGAGCTATTAGTAGCATAGCACCTCAGCGCCACCAGTAGCAAAAATGACACGCCACTACGAATTTATTATTTTTCTGACATTTCGTAAGGTGATCTAAACTTATTAAACTGAATCTATGTACTTCATGCTCCCATATGCGTGTACTTTCATGTAGTGGTTTTACTATTTTCTAAAACTTTATATGGATTATGCAGTTACGAAACCTTAACATTTATACTTCTCGATGTTGTCGTGTGTACTTTCCAGAGTCAACGTGTGAACTTCATGAATTTTAAAGATTATTTTATTACTTCTGTGCCACTTCATGGGTACTCTGCACTTGCAAACTCGGACCTCTGTACTTCCGTCGTAAGTGTGTGTACTTCATGTAGTCTATGTGTATAATTCCTGGAGCTGAAGTCGCACACTTCTTAGAAAAAGTATGAGAACTTACCCGCATATGACTTTTATTGTTTTGTTTCTTCTACCGTTATTTATAATCAGGTTTCCATGTAATTCCTACATTTAGTGGGCTGCTCTTCCTATACCAAACACATGTTCTTCCCGACATTACCAAGTTGTACATCCTAGTTTACAGCGGTGGGTAAACTTTTATTCGATATTATTCAACCTCTGGTTTGAGTGATTCTTGTTGCCTTTGAAGTATGAAGTGTGTGCACTTCTCACTAGTGAAGCTTTTGCACTTCTAGAAATTGAACCTTTACACCTCCTGGTGTCATTTAGTGTACTTCTTGCAAGATTTTTGCGAATAATTTTTTCTTACACATTGCGGATGCTATGTACTTCTCAATAGGAACCTTTATATTTCCCGGTGTTACTATGTGTATCCCTTCAAGATAATTTTTTTGGATGATTTATTTATTTTTGTAACTTCCCAAATCTGAAGCTGCGTACTTCCCGGCGTCATTGCGTCTACTCCATGCTTAAAGTTTTTTAGTTCATTCTTTTTTATATTTTTCATGCATTTCACGGGTTTCGTGTCTGCATGACCATGTATACTTCCTACATGATGATTTTTTATGCTAGATATACTCCCCCTATTACATTTATGTGCTCCCTAACAGACTTTCGGCAAGGCGTGTACTTCTTGTCGGATATTTATTTTCTAGCTGATTTTAGTTTTCCTGCCTTTCTGGTGAATGTACACTTCTGAAAGTAAACCTTTGTATTCATGATGTCATTGTTGTGTACTTCCTCCTAGATTTTTTCGCTCTTAACTTTATTATGTTTTTTTTACTTCTAAGGGATATGTGTACTTCCTTAGACTAAATTGGGTATTTTTCTAGACTTCCTCTCTTAAGCGACATATCCCTTTAATCCGAGCATAAAATAAGCAGGTGTCCTCGTCGCCGGCCTGGGACTGGGAGCAAGACGTACAGTGGATCCGTGGAATGACCACCGTGCTGGATGGCCGGAGCGTGGTGTAGCAGCCTACTGGATGGTGCAGGCGCCGCAAGATTCTGGGAGAGCAGGACATTAACCAGTGACCTTGTGGATAACCGACAACCGCCAATGGAGGCATGGAAGTGGGATGGCTCGGTTCATGCATGGGTGTCAGGGCTTGATGGGTGTTGATTTTCTCACATATAGAGTTCCCTCACCCCTATATAGAGAATTATGTACAGAATAATATTCTACGTAAGTCCGATGGTGAGGCTAATTACCCTACAGGAACGGCTAGATTAGCAACTCATCTACGTACTCTCCCAGTATACCAATCAAGAACATTCCTGGGATAGCAAAGGCCAGGAAAGAGGCCAACCAAACAGGCCCTAATTAACCCCTACAAAGCGCGTGTATAGAGAAGTACATACGCGCGCGCACACACATGCATACACTCTGCTGACTGAAATATTGTGCAAGTAGTAGAAACAAGCTAGGCAAGTAGTAGAAACAAGTGTTGAAAAGTTTATAAACCTGCGTTGGCTGGGGCTCATATTCGATGAAGTAGTCACCCCACACCGAGGGTTCAAAACCGCACACCATTTCACGAGTGGCTGCAGTACCGGATGCCATCTAGAGGTATGTATTGTCGTGCTCCGTGCAAGAACCACTCAATTTATATAGACACAGATGAGTAGACAGTTACCATTGCGGCAGTCTATATATATATGTACTATAATAATAAAATAATTACTGTCGAGGCCGACGGGCGGGCTGCCGATCTCGTACTCAGCTCGTAGCTGGCGAAGAGCCGCCCGGCGGCTAACGATCTGTTATATATTCCTCTCACCTGTAATATTAGTTTGTAACCGGAGGCCAGACCAGTAGTCTGTGGGTAAAACCAGAAGCCAGAGCAGTCTGTGGGTAAAACCACTGAACTTGGCAATGACAGATTATAGTCGATCCGCCAAGTTAATGCGAAAACTGAAAGATAGTCTAGCAAAAAGCAGTTGTCCTTGATGCATGTAAAACCTAATCGATAGGAAAACAAATAACTATCTATAGGGTTTTCGACACTCGCCCAAGTTAGAGGCGGTCGCCAATCTACACCACTGCCTATGGACGTATGTTGAAAGAGACGTTGAGCCTTCATCATTGGCAAATCCAAAGAAACATCATCGTCAACGAGGTATTATGATTCGATGAACAGCCTGCTGCAAGCAGTGAGGCATATGTTAATGTGACACATCAACGGGGAAGCGTCCTTGTACTGCCTTGGACAAAGATCCACTGCATCCCATCGACGAAGTAGCGGAATAACGACATATCCATCATCTCCAGACCAACATACTTGCTCCAGATGTCCGCTCTAGCCAGACACATAGAGAAATAGATCTTTCACTACTAGGAAAACCTTTGTAGGGGTCAACCTAATGGCAGCGCTAGTGCCACACTGCTGTTACGTGCAGCGGCGTGGCAAAAATGGTGCCACCATTATGGACGTGTCGGTGGCGAGATAGTGTGACTCACAATGACACTAGTTTGTGGGCCCCAACGCTGAAGCTGTCGTTATATCAATACTAGAGTTCACATACTTTGCCACACCACCGCCGCGTAGTTAATACATTCCTTGGAAACTTGGCATGCCACTACCGTGTGCATGATGGTGGGGCGTGGAAAGTTTTCAATGCCACCATTAAGTGGTAACAGCGGCATGGCGCTCTCGTGACTCGTCGCGTCGGTGCGCTACGTAGACTTTATTAAAGGTGCAGTACGTTGCACGCACCCGAGACTATGGCAGCGTGTCGTCTTATCTTCTCGACCGGATGGCCGCGCTCAGAGAGGACTCAATGGCCGCCATTCTCTTTTCGACACACATGCGTCCCTTCCCCCACACCGATGGATTGTATCTCAACACTGACAATTAATGCCAATGACACACCTAGATTGCGGTGACCTAGCACACCCTAATCAAACCAAAATCCCGGTCGACTACGCTACGACAAGACCTATCTCGAGTCCTACTTATCTTACGATTGCTTGATAAAGCAATTCTATGCAAAAGTAAAGTCTATGCACCAAGAGAGTTACCGACCAAGAGTTAGCCAGAGGAATCACTTAGAACGAAAAAGAGAGTTAAGCCAGGACTAGCATGACGAGTTTCTCCTTCGGCTGACCACCAATATTGTGAGGCAAAGTGACTTAGGCATTATACCACAATGACTAGGTTAATTGTGGAATCTGAAAGGGGAAACGAGGATTATGTTGGCGCAAACACAGGCGTGCATGTGACATCGAGATTTTCCATGAAAGGCGTAGATATTTCTTCGTCCCCCGCCATCCCACATACATGGAGTCTCCCTATCTCACATCATTGGGGCCTGGCCTAAAAAAATTGTTGGTTTTGCCATTTTCAGTGGCCCCGGAGTGCTTTAAGAGCGTGGTAGCCACAATGCAGACCTTGTCCAACTATTCCGTTAACTTTTTTTTGCATACAATGGGCATGTTTGAAGGGATTGAGCTACCAGACACGTCCTAATTGATCCAGGTAGCACCTAGCTAAATCTAGCACTTATTTAACACAACTCCTAAATATTTGCGTGAGAGCCATTTTCTCACTAAAATACTAATTACTCCTACCTTCTCCAATTTTTTCATTCATGATTTAACTCACCCAAGAATACTTTGCATACCTCTTGCTCACTTAGAGTGTGTTTGGTTGCTAACCAAATCAGGGATGGGATTGGATGATCCATGTTTTGCTCGGATCGATTCATGAGTAGGGAATATTCCATGTAAATTGTGGACCAACTGGTTCACCAAAATTGGCGGGATCACTCGATCCACATTTTTCTAATCGCGACCACGCGTAATCTTCTCTCCCTCTTCCCTAATCTTCTCATGTCACCGAGTTGACTTCCCCGTCGCCCGCGCGGCTAGGGCTGACGCGTTGTCAATCTTCCCCGTCGTTGGTCACTTCACACCACACGCCCTCCCCTCCCCAAGCCCTCAACATGTGCGCCCGCCTCAAGCCCGCCAGGTAGCTCGCGACGTTCACCCTCACCACATGTGCCTCAGAGCCTAAGGGAGAGGTTGCTAGAGGTCCTCCTCCATGGCACCGGGGGCAGCGGCAGGACCTCCCGCTCCTCTCCGAGAAGACCAAAACGACAGCTATGGTCGGTCGTTCCCATGTGCCCCGAGCAGATCGACAACAACGAGATAGGGTATGCACTCGTTGTCGCCTGCATCGAACGCTCCCTAACCTTCATCGTTCCCCTTTTTAAGCTAATCGTGATTTATCGCATGTTAATCAACTGCTACTAAATATTACAAGGTAAACATATTTCATCCCGTCCCTCAAACGTTGGAAACAAACAAAACTAGGGATCACTCTAATTTGAACCATCTCATCCACAAAATATGGACCATCCCATCCCATACACATATGTCCACCAACCAAACACACGCTTAGGCTAGTCATGATGGGGAATAATATAAATTAGTGTAAGATACTAGTCTATGTTACCATCTTTATAGTGCATATAATAAGATAAAAGAAGTATCATAGATAACTATATTAATTGGCTTGTAGAAATATTTTACCGTGAAAATTTGATGTTATAATAACATAGCTAGTTAGTACCACATGTATCCCTCTCTTTAATGTTAATATTTTATTTTGAAAAATATGATGTTACTATACTTAAATTACCTCCATTATGTGTAGTCTTATTATTTTTATTTTTTTTGAAAAACAGGGGAGGGGTCAAGAAGACCCCAGATCATTTCATATTAGTAAAGTGGCAGGTACATAATTTTGCAGGAAGGCCCGTTCGTCTGTCGCCCTAAGAAACCTAACATTTGAAGAAAAGGGCTTCCACTTTACAAAAAACACCCTAATACAGTCTAATTCTAAGCAATCAGGACCTTGGGTGTCACTGCCACCGCTCGCCGGCGTCCTCGAGACGTTGCCGCCGAGGAACAAGAACTGGATGCTCGCTGGCTCCCTTCCGGCGATGAGCTGCAGGCGCCGGCCGTCTCCAAGCCACCGGGGACGCACCACTTGGTAGCAAGGAGTCGTCGAGCTCCGACGACTGGCCCGAAGAGCCTCCGCGCTGGAGGTTGAATACTCGCCGCCATGCCGGCAAAGAATAGCGACGGCGGTGTTGCCGTCCGCTTGGTTGAGCTCGTGCTTGATGGAATCTCCCCAAACTCCTCCACCACAACTAGACTTCGCCGGCGTCCCACCCCTTTCAGCACCACCATGGTCGGATAAAGGGGAGAGGACAAGCAGCCAAATCATGCCGCACCAGAGGAGGATCTGCTTATTGAAAGAGGTCTCACCAGATATGCCGCACCCGCCTGGCCACCACCTTGATGGCACAACGAGGAACATCGCCGGCGACCGTCTGGTACCGCAGAGAAGTACCAGGGCGGAGAACCTCCAAAGGAAGAAGAGACCGGCCTTATTAAAGGAGATGCTGAGCACCGACTCCTCCCAAGCCACAGATCCTGCCACCAGACCTGGGCAGCGAGGAGGAGAAGCTCAGGGAAGCACCAGATCCGGCCAGAGGGATCTGGCTGCTGACTCCAACACGCCACGGAGGCAAACTCTACACAGCACCTACAACTACAACCTAATCTACTGCATCCAGCACCTCGCCTCAGCCTCCTCCGAACGGCATCGCCGCCGGCGAGGGCCTCGGTCCGGCCCGGGAAGAGAGAGACGACTCTCAAGAGGAAGCGGTGGCGGAGAACTCGAGAGGAGCCGTCCCGGGCTTGTGCATATACTAGTATCGCGTCGTCTGGCCAATAACTAATCTCGTTTTTTGCGATCTCCTATATGATGCAGCTTGTAGGATTCGATTCAACCAAGTCCAAAATATGCCCACAAGCACTTCCATACTAAACCTTGCGTACTGATTGACGGCAGCGAAAGGGACTTCCCGCCATTGCCAACGACAGAGGTAAACAGTAAACTGCGTGTTGCTGGGTGGCCACAGTGATAGAAAGAGTCACCCGAGGGTCGCCAAGGGCAGGAATGACCTTCCCCCAGTCTCCATGGCGGGAACAGAGCTACGCCAGGTGCATGTCCGACATGCAGGACAATTTAGCAATAGAATTCTAAGGGTCATTTCTGACATTACCATAGCGCAGAAGGTCATATTAATAAACAAAATGTTGAGGATAGCGGACCATTAACAAATCTCTTTTCTACTATCTCCTAATGCTACTGTAATCCATGAATTACATTATCAGCTGGTTGGGCAATTAATCAATCTACGTTATGCCATCTATGAATGCATCGACCAGCTAACTGAACTGAACTCGTAAATATGCCAAGCCACAACTTTTACGTCAAATATAAAATGGTCTCATACAAGTACTTATTTGCTCTTGTTCACTTCTATTCTACTTGCAAAGGTTTATATTTGTAAAAAGAAGTTGTTGAGGATGGCAAGCCATTAATCAATCTCTTTTTTACAGTCTTTAGATTGTACTGCAGTGCATGCATTGTATTATCAGCTGGTCAGGCCATTAATCAATCTTGGTTCTGCAATCACTGAATTCACTGACCAACATTTCAATACTAATTGAACCGAACTCCTAAATATGCTTAATAACCTCTTTAAGCTTAAATCTAGGATGGTCTCATACCAGCATTTATTACTCTTGTCCTCTTCTGTTGTACCGTACCTGCAGAGGGTCTTATTTGCATAAAAATCATTAGGGATGACAGGCCATTAATCAATCTCTTTTCTACTATCTCTAGTTGTTATATGACAATTCATGCATTGTATTATTATCGTCTAGTCGGGCCATTAATAAATCTCAGTTCCGTAGTATATGTACGCACCGACGAGCGCTTCAATGGAAATTGAACTGAACTACTAAATATACTTTCACCTTGAACGTAGGATGGTCTCAAACTAATACCTATTAGTCTTGTTCTCTTCTATTGTACCTGCAAAGGGCCATATTTGTAAAAAAAATGTTGAGGATGGCGAGGCATTAATCCATCTCTTTTCTACGATCTCTATGTGCTTCCGCAATGCATGCATTTTGTTCTCAGGCCATTACACAATGTCGTTTCTGCCTTATATGAACACATTGACTAGCTAGCGCTTTAATACAAATTGAACTGAACTCCAAAATATGATTAACAATCACATTCACCTTAAACCTAGGATTGTCTCATACCATTTGTTATTACTCTTGTCCTCTTCTGCTAGACCTGCATAGGGTCATTTTTTTATAGAAGACACAAATTATATTGGACATTAAAGATTCTCTTTTCTACTATCTCTAGATGCTATACGACAATTCATGCACACTCTACTGTCAGCTAGTTTGGCCATTTATCAGTCTCGGTTTTGCCATGTCTGACTGCACCGTCCAACACTTAAATACTAATTAAATCGAACTTCTAAATATTCTTAACAACCACTTTCACCTTAAACCTAGGATGGTCTCGTACAAGTACTTATTACTTTTGTCTCTTCTGATGTACCTGCAGAGGGTTATATTTGTAAAAAATTGTTGTTGACGAATGCAAACCATTAATCAATCTCTTTTCTATAATCTGTAGATTCTACTGCAATCCATGCATTGCATTATCAGCTGGTTGGGCCATTAATCAATCTCGGTTCTTACCTCTCTAAATGCAGTTACCAACACTTCAATAATAATTAAACCAAATTCCTAAATATGCTCAACAACCACTTTAACGTTAAACATAGGATGGTCTCATACCAGTACTTATTAATCTTGTCCTCTTCTATTGTACCGGCGTAGGTTCATATTTGTATAAAGTTTGTTAAAGATGGCGGGCCATTAATCAATCTTTTTCTACTATCTCTAGATGCTGTATGAGAATTCATGCATTGTATTATCAGCTAGACGGGCAATTAATAAATCTCACTTCTGCCATGTCTAAATGCACCAACGAGCTCTTCAATACCGATTGAACCAAAATCCTAAATATGCTTAATAACCACTTTGCCTTGAACGTAGGATGGTCTCAAACCAGTACCTATTACTCCCTCTAACTCGTATTACTCTTCGCTAATATAGATATATCTATTTATATTTTTGTGATAGATAGATCCGTATTAACGAAGAGTATTATGGGTCGGAGGGAGTACTCTTTTTTCTCTTCTGTTCCACCTACATAGGTCCATATTTATTAAACAAATCACTGAGAATAGGTGAGATTAAGCGATCTCTTTTCTACAATCTCTACATGCTACTGCAATCCATTTATTTTTTCTCAGATGGTCAAGCCATTACCAATCTCGGTTCTGTAATTTATGAATGCACTAACCAACACTTCAACAAAAATTAAAACAAACTCCAAAATACGGTTAACAATCACTTTCAGCTTTAACCTAGGATTGTCTTATACTAGTACATGAGTCTTGTCCTCTTCTATTAGACCTGCATAGGGCCATATTTATATGAAATCGATGAGGATGATGGGTCATTAACAATCTCTTTCCTTCCATCTCTAGATGATATACGACAATTCATGCACTATATTATCGGCTAGTCTAGCCATTTATCAATCTCAAATCTGGCAAGTCAGAATGCACCAACTAGCGCTTCAGTACTAATTGAACTAAACTCCTAAAATATGCTTAACATCCACTTTCACCTTAAACCTAGGGTGGTCATGTACAAGTATTTATTACCATTGTTCTCTTCTATTGTACCTGAGATGGTTATATTTGTAAAAAATGTCATTGAAGATGGCGAGCCATTAAACAATCTCATTTCTACACTCTCTGGACTCTACCGCAATCCATGCATTGTATTATCAGTTGGTCAGGAAATTCATCAATATTGCTTCTTCCATCTCTGAATGCACTCACCAATGCTCTAATAATAACTGAACTGAACTCCCAAATATGGTTAACAACCACTTTAACCTTTAACCTAGGATGGTCTCACACTAGTATTTATTACTCTTGTCCTCTTCGGTTGTTCTTGCAGATTTTCATATTTGTATTAAATCTATACCTAATAATAAAGTACGTAAGGTTTCCGTCGTCAACCATTTTTTAGACCAATTTGCTTTTCCATCAAACCATATATTACCACCAGTGCCACCTGTAAGTAAATTAATTAAATTAAAAAACAATTCGTTTGTCGTGATTGACCTGATCCAACTGAGTTGTCCGCCTCGTATCGTCCGTAGCCGAGTCGATCACGAAGTCTAGCTCAACCCTTGGACCGCTTCAATAAAAACCGAACGAACACAGGCCCAAAGAATTCTCACGAGGCCGCTTCGTTTCTTGATCAGGCGTTGTGACTTTTCTTAATCAGGGTAGGTGTCGGTATTTGTATTAAAATTGATGAGTATGATAGGCCATTAACCATTCTCATTTCTACTATCTCAAGATGCTATACGAGAGTTCATGCATTGCATTATCGGCTAGTCGAGGCATTAATAAATCTTAGTTTTGCCAAATCCAAATGCACTGACATGCTCTTCTATACCAATTGAAACGAAGTCCTAAATATGTGTAATGACAACTTTCAACTTAAATCTAGGATGATCTCAAACCAGTACCTGTTACTCTAGTTCTCTTCTGTTGTGCCTGCATAGGGCTATATTTGTAAAAGAATTGTTGGGAATGACGAGCCATTAATCGATCTCTTTTCTACGATCTTGACATGCTAATGCAATCCATGCATTATGTTCTCAGCTGTTAGGCCATTAATCAATCTCAGTTTTTACATATATGAATGCACCGACCAGCGCTTCAATACAAATTGAGCAAAACTCCAAACTATGCATGGTTAATAAGCACTTTCACCTTAAACCTAGGATTGTCTCATACCAGTACTTATTACTCTTGTCCTCTTCTATTAGACCTTCATAGGGTCATATTGGTATAAAAATTGTTGAGGATGATGGATCATTAATCATTCTCTTTTCTAAAAAGTCGGGATGCTGCATGATAATTTATGCACTCTATTATAGGCTAGTGTGGAAATTAATCAATCTCAATTCTTCCATGTATAAATGCACCGACCAACACTTCAATACTAATTAAACCGAACTCCTAAATATTCTTAGCAGACAGTTTCACCTAGAACCTAGGATGGTCTCAAACAAGTACTTATTACTCTCGTTCTCTTCTGTTTTACCTGTAGAGAGCTATATGTGTCAAAAGGTTGCTCATTAATGCTAGCCATTAATCAATCATAGCCATTAATCAATCTCTTTTTTACAATCTTTAGATTCGACTGCAATGCATGCATTGTATTATCACCTTGTCAGGCCATTAATCAATCTTGCTTCTGCAATCACTAAATTCACCGACCAACACTTGAATACTAATTGAACTGAACTCCTAAATATGCTTAACAATCACTGTAACCTTAAATCTAGGATGGTCTCATACCAGCATTTATTACTCTTGTCCTCTTCTGTTATACCTGCAGAGGTTCATATTTGCATAAAAATCATTAAGGATGATGTCCCATTAATCAATCTCTTTTTTACTATCATTGGATGCTATATGATAATTAATGCATTGTATTATCAGCTGGTCAATCCATAAATCAATCTTGTTTCGTCCATCTATGAATGCACCGACCAACACTTTAGATCTAATTGAACCGAACTCCTAAATATGCTTAACAAGGAATTTCACCTTAGACTGTGGATTGTCTCGCACTGGTACCTATTACTTTGTTGTACCTTACAGATGGTCATATTTGTATAAAAATCATTGATGGTCCTGACGAGCCATAAACCAGTCTCTTTTCTTTTATCTGTATGCTATATGATAATTCATGCATTGTACTATCAGCTGGTCGTTGCCATTCAATCTTAGTTTTGCCATCTCTGCATTCACTGAATAGCGCTTCAATACTAAAGTAACCAAAATCCGAAATATTCCTAAGAACCACTTTCACCTTTAACCCATGGTCTCATAGCATTACTTATTACTTACTTCTCTCTTTTACTATACTTGCATTCATTGTTCAACTTAATCCCATAAATATGTCGACATGTTGTTGCTAAAATATATATATCCTAGTCTTTTCCATCAGTTCTGACTTTTAAAAAACTTATCTAGTGCATACTCTCAATATGGCATCAAAGCCTGAAGGTGTTAAGATCAACACTCGACCTGGCAATAATACACTATTTACCATACTCCAATAATCGCGGCCTTTTATTGATCCAACATCTATAATTTCTCGTATTTCCATCCTAGAAGTGAGAGGAGTGTTAAAACTTGGCTAGTGCATCAATATTCAGTTCCTGGCTCCTCTATAATATTGCATTAATAAAGTTGGCATTCTATTAATTCATCTGGTTTGTACCATCTCTTACACCGTTTTAATGAAGTACTCATTGAGAAACTATACACTACAAGAAATTGGGTCTATTGCAACAGTAGTATTCGTGGCAAAAAGTGCCAAATTGTGGCGATAGGTA